>QRFJ01005154.1:0-56168 GCA_006176705.1 Cocos nucifera
CAATTTTATTTCTTTCATAAAGAATGTTACAATGGTCCTTAAGAAAACTAATTACATTACCTTCTAGTGCTAGGCATGAAATAGAAATCAAATTTCTGCTTGTTGCAGGCATATAATAATAATCTTTTAAACTAAGTCTAAACCAGATGATAGTCGAAGAGGATATGTTCTCACGGTCACAGCAGCAACTCTTGCTCCATTTTTGATGCATAGGATCATCTCACCATCTCTCAATCTCCTACTATCCTCAAGATCCTGCATAGAAGTGCACAAATGAGCACTAGAACTAGAGTCAAGCACCCAACTAGATGCAGAAGAAACTATAAGGTTAGACTTAATAACGAGCATACCTCCAGAATGACCTGCCTCCTTCTTATTCTTTAGGGTGGCTAGGTAAGTAGGGTAGTTCCGCTTCCAGTGGCTATCAGTGTTGCAATGGAAATACTTTCCTTTGTCAGTGGTCTTCTTCTTCAGCTCTGCCTTTTTCTTCTTTCCTCCTTCCACCTTTTGTCTTTTCACAGACTTCTTCCTCTTTCCAAAAGACTTTCTCTTGGAAGTAATCCGTTCCATAGTAAGCACTGAGCCTTTAGAACCTTTCATAGAAAGCTCAGCAGTAACCAACATGTTCATAAGCTCGGCCAGGAAATTTTGAAGTTTATGCATATGGTAGCTCATGATGAACTGCCTATATGCATCAGCCAAAGATTGTAGAATTATATCATTCTACAGATCTAGGTCCAACTTCACTCCGAGCTTCTCAAGCTCTTCCAAGTTCTTGATCATCATCAGATAATGATCTTGGACTGACTGTCCATCATGCATTTTAGCCTTGAATAGTCATTTAGTGACTTGATACTTGGCTGTGCGACTCTGTTCATCAAACATCTCTTATAGGTGAGCCAACATTTATCGGATAGTCTTGGTATCTTCATGTTGGTGCTGAAGCTCATCAGATATCGAGCCCACTATATAATATCTGGCCTTGTTATCTTCATCCATCCACTTGTCAAGAGATGCTCTCTATTCAACGGATGGACGAGCTGATAAGGTGAGAGAGTTCTGATCCAATACATGAGTTAACTTCTTGAAATCTAAAATGATTTTGAAGTTTTGGAGCCAATCCTTATATTTGGATTCGGTCAGTCTATGGGTGTCCAGGATACGTGCTAGTGGGTTAGACGCAGATATTTTTCTATAGAGAGTCAAAGTTTCTAGTTAGATATTATAATTAAGACTTGATCAATTTATTTAGAAGTTTTATTTTTAAATAAATTAGCTTTCACTATTTTCTCGGATCCCTACACTTCCTCTGTAGAGATGTAAAAATCTTTCTGATTAATGATTTCTAGTTGGTGGTGCGGTCCCACTAACTGACTCATCACCTCACCTAACAATTATTGGTGATGGGTTAGCTAACGAGTGAACAACTCTTATTCAATAATTCTCTAATCATGGTGCAACCAAACTTAGTCTTTAATTCATGAATCTCACCATGCCTAGAATATTGATCCACTCCTTAGTTAAGTCAGACCCACTATTTGTATAGATTGGATTCCTAATTAAGTCTCTCACCATATCAGGAATATTGAGCCCAATCCATCCTCCAGCCCATAGCATCCAATGCCTAATAGACATGGTTGCATCTTCTCGGTGCAACTGAACCACTGTAACTAGTCGAGAACAATCAACCCCGGGAAGGGCCTGTACATCTACAATGGTGGAAAACCTTAGACTTAATCTTTTCTTAGGAAGATTTGATTTAGGTCTCATTAAACTAGACTTGACATAGTCATAATAATTATGACTAACCTAGTGGCATGGGTTAGCTCAAATTATTAGCCACCTCAGATCAGGACTGAGCCAACAAATATGGCCAGGTAAGTGAGATTAGTGGAAGGGATATGCCATTAACTCGATAAGAATGCATTCGAGTCGAGTAGCTCCCAATTAAAAATCAATCGATCGTATCTGCCAAACTTATCTCAGATACCAAATTATTGAGCCAGAACCAATCAGGTTAGCCTACAATCCGGACTCTAATCACTGAGCCTAATTAGGTCTTAGCTTGATCAATCACTCATGTGATTCGATCTTGATCTAGACTTAATCCTATTAGACTGGTCAATTTAAGCACTCTCGATCTCATCTAACCAACTCTTGATTCAGTTTGATCAATCACTTAGACCTAATTGAGCTACCCAAGCCTGAACCCAATTTTATTAATATATCTTAGATCTAAAATTCTCAATTTTAGACCTAATATATATTTCATAATCTTAATTTTTAATTAAGTTTAGGGTTCACAAACAAAACATGTAAATAAAATCCTAGGATTTCAGGATTTAGGGTTTTGTAGAAAATAAATTTTTAATTTTTGATTAAGGACAAACGCGCAGCATCCCTACACATCATAAGAACATCCCATCGAATGAAAGGAGAGAGTATTTAAATCCTACTTTATTCTTATGACCAGACAGCCAAGGAGAATGTCTTAATCAGAAATGTAAAAACTACAAAAGTAGTTAGATCTACATCATATATCTCATATATAAAAATTGATCAAACTATAAACATATTTTGCATACATCTCATGTATCATATCATGCATATTTTCAAATCTAAATTATCTCATAATTATCTAAAAAATTAAATTTAAATTGATCACATCAAAATAAATTCTATTCTAGATAATTATGTAGAACTATTCTACAACTAGTCTAAACATGCATTCATCATATCTTATATGAACCAAAAATTAAATAATTTTATTTTCTAATTTTTAGATCTTATTATAACATTTATAACATTAAAAAATAGTAAATAAATTAATCTAAAATTATAACTTAATCAAATTAAATTATTATCATGCAAGACTATACATAGAATAATTCCATTTTACAATTAGTCATGCATCTTATAGAACTTAGATCTAAATTATTTAATTTTAATTTTTATAATTTCAGCTCTAATCACATCTCATGTGACATCTAAAATCATCTAACTATTAGATCAAAATTAAATTAAAATCAAATCTAAACAATTTATGGAAACCTGGCTCTGATACCAGTTGAAGGAAAAAACCTATTTTTCGGATCAGATTCATTCAGATCTAATTTGATCAAGATGAATATTTTAAAAATTTTTCTCTTAGATCTAAATTAGATCTAATACTTTTCAAATTTGATTTGATGAATCTAATAAAATAAATTAAATTAAATTAAATTAAATTAAATTTATATTTTGTTCTTGGGTAATCTTATTATCCTATAATGATCCTGCTAATTGCCTGAGGTTCTGGATGTACCCACGTAATCGCCTGGCCTCTACCGATATCCATTTGGGCAAGATTTGGATATCTCCTTCTTCTCAATCTTTTCTCCAAAGATCAAATCTGGATCTGATCTTGAAGGTCTTCAAAATAACTTTTGAAAATCCGATGTCGTCTCTTGCAGTAGTGCTGTCTTCTTTCTTTCTTGTCACCTTTTTCTTACCTGGATCGCACCAAACTGAAGCCCAACACCCCTTAGGCATGAAGAGGAGAGAGAGGATTAGAGGTAGGCATGAAGGAGAGAGGGATATGGCTATGTGGCATGGGCAAGTGGAGAACCTCTCCAAAGCTAGGTGTAGATAGGGTTTATATAGACCCTGCTGTACCATGCAGTGCCACATCATTCCGACCAATCACATCTCTTCATGTAATCAGATCTAAATTTGATTGGTGGGATGACATCAGCTGATCCAATCAAATGAGAGCCCCTCTCCAACATCCTTAGGTGGTGCCAAGATTGGTCAAAGCAGAGTCCTTTGGCGCCACCTAGTTTGATTCCAAGAAGCAACCTGGAGTTCCATCTGTATGAGACTACAGGTGTCCCTATCCTCGGGTGCATGCCTCCCTAGGCGTGTGCCCCCTCCTTTCCTCTTTCTAGCAATGGAACAAGCCCCTATCTATCCCATGGGTGCAAGACACATAGGCAGATGTCTAAGTGTCAACATTTTAGCGAAGTCAAAAGATAAGAATTAGCAAGTGACAAAAAATGGCAGGTGTTGTCTCAAATTTATCTCATAAATTAAGACAATCCTTTTCTAACCTAGATAAGCTTCAGTCAAACCAAGTAAAGGTACTTGAGTGAGTCCAAACATATTTGGCTTAGTTGAGATAACTTTTGATGATTGTAGAAGGAGAACATTAGGCTCAATCGTGTGCTAGCATGATTTCCTTGAACCTAATTGAATCTAATTCAAATTAATTGAACTAGGTTAGTCCAATTGATGATATCCAAATCTAAACTCTCATTTGTGTAATCCAATTAGGTTCAATTCTGTATGGTAATGGGATATGTCATGATCTCTATCATCGACATCATCGAAACATCTTTCGATGGATCAAAACTTTTTTGATTCAAACAACTAGAATGATAGATCATCCAAATCATTTTAATTGCTCCCAAAATCCACCAGTGACACCTAGCAGTATATGGTGGCAACCCATCAAAATTAAAAATGAACCTCTTGGTGCAGTTATATGTGTGATTAAGTTCTATCTTGAGCCCCGATCAGATTAGGATTAAGATAAACTCATCAAATCTTAATTTCTGTCATATGATTTAATCATTTGATTTAAGTCCGATGTGAAAATCTTAATAAAAATTCTTTCTACTACTTCACTCTACCATGATCATGGGCTTATGGACTTGATTCTCATGATCATCATAGGGCTACTCCTCATCTACCGAGGTAGATAGATTCTCTCTTGGTGCAATCCAATTCTTACAATGAACATGCTATAGCCAATATACACCTCAGGATTCTGAATGGCTAGAAGATCAAGTCATGGTGTAGTCAAACTATAACACCCTCAAGGTGAACTATCGATGCACCTCAGGTCAAAGAACCAGACACACCACTACAGCTTCGAGCCACTCATCGACGAGAAGGTAGACTTTCTTATGACTACTCGAGGTGGTCACGCTCCGTGCCCTCATTCTCTAATGAGTATCTATACTCTCGCTCTAATGTCTTTACACCATAGACTTAAGACTCAACTACTATAAAGAAGCGATTTTACACCAACCTTCTGGATTAATCACTATCCTCGTGATGATCCTATGGTTGGAAGCATTTTATAAGTTAATAACGAAAATTCATGTCTTAAATTTTCAACTCTTGAAAATAAGAATTATCATTACCATTAACTCAAGGGTTGTATCATAGACACTAAATACACATTATGATAGAAAATAATTTATTTTATTATTTATAGTCAAAATTATAATTTTATCCTTAGAAGTGTACAATAAGTGTCTGCTAATTTTGGCTTCTAGGGCACACATATCTAACAAGGAGATGCTTCAAACATTGAACGACTCCTTTGGCACGTCGGATGACGTTGAAAGGCACAAAACAAGTTGTGCCTTTTTCAACTCTCGGATGAGGGATGGGGCCTCAGTCATCGATCATGTATTATACATGATCAAGATGATTCAGTGCCTTAGCAAGCTAGGCTTTCCCCTACACAAGCAGTTTGGTAAGGATGCGATCCTTAATTCCTTGCCCAAGTCCTTCCTCCCCTTCCTAACTCATTTTAGAATGACAAAGCCTACAGTGAACTATCATGACTTGTTGGGATTGCTATAGAACTTTGAAAAGGATCACCAACTCCACAAGAAGATGGTGAATATAGTGGAAGGGTCTTCTTCTGGTCGTCGACCCTTTAAGAAAGGAAAGAAGAACAAGAAGAATAAAAATAAGAAGGTATGACTGCATGCTGGGATGACTGCATAGGGTCGGACCAAGAAGCACAAGCTCAATCAGAGCCAGGTAGAGTACTTCTTCTACAAGAAGCAGGAGCACTGGAAGAGGAACTGTCCTCTATACATTACCTCCTTGGATCCAAACAGGTCGAGGAAGAAGCAAGTAGTTGCTGGACAAGATAATTATATGATAAAATCTTACAATATTTCCTTATTTGATTCTACTGCCTAGGTATTAGATACTGGAAGCCCTTATCATATTTGTAATTCTATGCAGGGCTTGCAGGTTAGTTGGAGATTTGATCAAGATGAGAGGTTCCTGAACGTTGGAGATGGAAGACAAGTTCTAATTCTAGCTTTAGAAATCATGAACCTTGTAATCAATTCAAATAAAGTTATTCTTAATGAATGTTATTATTGTCCAACTTTCATATTCAATGTCATTTCTGTAGATCTTTTGGTCATGAATGATTTTGAAATATCAATAAAAGAAAAATTTTATAATATCATTTTGAATGGTGTTATAATTTTGATTGGATAATTGAATAATAAAATTTATTTACTTTCTATGCCTATTAACATGGTTCAACCCTCCAATAAATGCCCTAGAATTAGTAATGTATTTGATGTCTACCTTTGGAACTATAGGCTAGGTCATATTAGCAAGAATAAAATTAATAGGTTAGCTCAAGAAGGAATTCTTGAGGTTAATGATTATGAGTTACTTCTGACCTATGAGTCCTGTCTTCTTGGTAAGATGGCCAAATCATCTTTTACTGAAAAAGATAAACGAGCCACTGAACTCTTGAGTTTAGTACATTCGAATGTATGTAGACCCATGAGCTCAAGTGCTAGAGGTGGATATTTCTACTTCATAACCTTCACAAATGATCTATCAAGGTATGGGTATGTCTATTTAATGAAGCATAAGTCGGACTTGTTTGCAATGTTCAAACTATTTTGAAATGAGGTAGAAAAACAAACTGAAAAGAGTATTAAAACTCTTCAGTCTAACCAAGCGGGTGAGTATCTTTCTAATAAATTTCTAACATATCTTGAGAAGAATGAGATTCTCTTCCAATGGAATCCTCCTGGAACACCACAATATAATGGTGTGTCTGAAAGAAGAAATTGGATCCTATTGGACATAGTTTGATCCATGATGAAGTTTGCTAGTTTGCCGATCTCCCAATGGGGATATGTGCTCGAGTTAGCTTGTTACATTCTAAATAGGGTCTTGAGTAAATCTATTAACAAAACACCATATGAAATATGGACAAGGTGTAAGCCAATGCTTTCACACCTTAGGATTTGGGGGTGTTCGACTTACGTCAAACGTTGGATGATAGACAAGCTTGGACCTAGGTCTGATAAGTGTAGTTTTATAGGTAATCTAAAAAAAACCAAAGGGTACTACTTCTACCTTATTGATAAGTAAAAAATGTTTGTCAATCTTAAGACGGTCTTTTTAGAAAAGAAGTTCCTTGGTGAAGGAACTAATGCCTTCAAGATCGAACTTGATGAAGTACGACAGATGAAAGAATGGACATAAGTTGTTGAACCTGAGCTGGATCTGATTAGATCAGATCCAGAACCCATTGTAGAAGCATTCTTAAGGTGATATGATAGAGTACCACGTTAATCAAATAGATACTATGATTTTTTGGTTTGGAACGGGGATCCTATCGAACTCGATGAGAACGATCAGGACCCAATCACCTATATGGATGCAATGTAGAGATCCACCTCAGAGAAATAGCTTGAGGCCATGAAATTCGAGATGAAATCCATGAAGGTCAATGATGTATGGACGTTGGTTGACCCACCCGAAGGGATAAAATGCATAGGGTGTAAGTGGGTCTACAAAAGGAAAAGAGGCGTAGACGGAAAGGTGGAGACCTATAAAGTCGATCTAGTTGCCAAGGGATATCATCAATATTATGGTATTGACTATGATGAGACGTTCTCTTCTGTGGTAATACTTAAATCCATTCGAATTATGCTTGCCATAGCTACCCATCTAGTCTATGAAATCTAGTAGATGGATGTAAAAATAGCTTTCCTAAATGGAGAGTTGGATGAAGAGGTATATATGATACACCCTAAAGATTTTACATCCATAGATAAGTCTAAGGTGTGTAAGCTTCAGAGGTCTATTTATGGACTGAAGCAAGCATCTCGAAGCTGGAACATACGATTTGATAGAATAATCAAAATGTATGGCTTTGTTAAGAATGAAGAGAAGTCCTGTATATACAAGTGGGCTAATGGTCCAGCAATAATATTTCTAGTATTATACGTGGATGATATTCTCTTAATCGAAAATAATATCCCTACATTATAAGGAATAAAGATCTGGCTGTCATCACAATTCTCCATGAAAGATCTGGGAGAAGCTTCCTATATCCTAAGAATGATGATTTATAGAGATAGATCTAAAAGGTTACATGGATTATCTTAGTCTATGTATATTGATACTGTGCTGAAATGGTTCAGTATGGAAACTGTTAGATATATGTGCCCTAGAAGCCAGAATTGGCTGACACTTGTAATACACTTCTAGGGGCAAAATTGTAATTTTGACTATAATTAATGAAATGGGTTATTTTCCATCACATATGTGTATTTAGTGTCTGTGATACATTCTTCGAGTTAATGGTAATGATAATTCATATTTTCAAGAGTTGAAAATTTAAGACATGAATAATCATTATTAACTCATAAACAGCTCCCGACCATAGGATCATCACGAGGATGGTGATTGATCCGGAAGGTTGGTGTACGATCGCTTCTCTTTAGTAGATGAGTCTTGAGTCTACGGTGTGGAGACACCGGAGCGAGAGTACAGATACTCGTTAGAGAACGAGGGCACTGAGCGTGACCACCTCGAGTAGTCATTAGGGAGTCTACCTTCTCGTCAATGACTGACTCGATGCTGCAGTAGTGTGTCTGGTTCTTTGACCTGAGATGCATCGGCAGTTCACCTTGAGGGTGTTATAGTTTGACTACACCATTACTCGGTCTCCTAGCCATATGGAACCCTGAGGTGTATGTTGGCTATAACATGTTCATTGTAGGAACTGGATTGCATCAAGATGGGATCTATCTACCTCGGTGGTAGAGGAGTAGCCCTATGATGATCATGAGAATCAAGTCCAGAAATCCATGGCCATGGTAGAGTGAAATAATAGAAAGAGTTTCTATTTAGATTTTCACATTGGACTTGAATCGAATGATTACATCATATGACAGAGACTAGGGTTTGACGAGTTCACCTTAACCCTAATCTGATCGGGGCTCAAGATAGAAGAACTGAATCACACAGGTAGCTGCACCAAGAGGTTCGCATTCAGCTCTGATGGGTTGCCACCATATACTGCTAGGTGTCACTGGTGGATTTTGGGAGCAATTAGAATGATTTAGATGATCGATCATTCTAGCTGTTCGAATCAGAAGAGTTCTGATCCATCGAAAGGAGTTTCGATGATGTCTATGATAGAGATCATGACATATCCCATTACCATACAGAACTGAATCTAACTAGGTCACACAAACAAGGGTTTGAATCTGGTGATCATCAATTGAACTGATCTAGTTCAATTGATCTGAATGAGATTCAATTAGGTTCAAGAAAATCGTGCTAGCACTCGATTGAACCTAACGTTCTTCTTTTACTATCATAAATAAGTTGTCCTGACTGAGCCAAAGGAGTTTGTGCTCAATCAGAGGCCTTCATATGGTCTGACTGGAGGTTGTCCAAGTCAGAATAGGTTGTCTTATTTGTAAGACATTACCTGCCATTTTTGGTCACCTACCATTTCTTGTTCTTTGACTTTGGTCAAAAGTCTACCTTTGACTGGTCAAATGTTGACCATTGATCCTTTGACTTTTGACCACATGTCATGCACCTATTGGAGAGCTGGTGGGGGCTTGTCCCCCTGCCAGAACCTGGCAAGGAGAAGGGCGCACGCCAAGGGTGGCGTGAGCCCAAGTAGGAGGCGCCTAGGAGTCCTTGTTGGACAAGGACTCCACCTCCCTTTTGGATTCCAATCAGAGTTCTACTAAGAATCCAGTTTGACTGGTCTTAGGCGCCCTCTAAGGAGGAATCCAGGGGTCTCTATTCCAACCAATCAGATTTAGATCTGATTTCACAAAGGGTTGTGATTGGTTGAGAGGAAGAGGAGTTGGATCATAAGAGGTCTATAAATAAGACCCTGCGCCCAACCCTAATTCCAAGTCAAAGTGAAGTCAATAGAGATTTCCCACACCCCAAGGCTGCCTCTCCCCTCCTTCTCCATGCCATAGTCTCTTCTCCCCTTGCTCTCCACGTCCAAAAGTGTTTTGGATTTAGTTTGGTGCGATTCAGATCAAGGAAAGGCGATCAAAAGCAAGAAGGCTGCGCTGCTGCAAAAGGACGACTGCAGATCTTCAAAAGAGTTTTGAAGATCTTTCAAGATCAGATCCAGATCTGATTTTTGGAGGTGTGATAGAGAAGAAGAGGATCTCCAGATCCAACCCGAGTGGATACCGGTAGAGGCCAGGCGCTTGCGTGGCTAAGATCCAGAACCTTCCGCTGCAATCAGGATCATCTACAGGGTAATAGGATTACCCAAATCAGGTAAATTGAATTTGATTTAATTTATCTTATTTTATTTTATTTATTAAAATAATAAGAATTCAGATCTAAAATATATCAAGATCTGATTGAGATCAAGAGAAAAATTTTTGAAATATATCTCTTGATCTAATCAGATCTGGACGAACCTGGACCGGGAAATCAGGATTTCCCTTCAACTGGTATCAGAGCCATGGTTCTAAAATTATTTAGATCTGATTTTAATTTTATTTTAATTAAAAATAAGTGATTTCAGATGTCACATGAGATGTGATCAGATCTGAAATCAGAAAAATTAAAATTAAATGATTTGGATCTAAGAACATGAAGATATGCATGACTAGTTCTAGAATAGAATAGTTTTGCATGTCTTTGATTTAATATGATTAAATCATATTTTAGATCTTCTTATTTACTATTTTTCTGATATTATAAGTGTTATAATAACATCTGATAAATAGCAAATAAAAATTATTTAATTTTAAATATCATATGAGATATGATAGATGCATGACTAGACTAGTTGTAGAATAGTTCTACATAATTGTCTAGATTAGAATTTATTTTGATTAGATCAATTTAAATCTAATTTTTTAGATTATTATGTGATAATTTAGATCTGAAAACATGCATGAATTGATACATGAGATGTATGCAAAATATGCCTTGATTAGATCTAAATTTGTATATGAGATATATGATATAGATCTAATAACTGTTTTGTAGATTTACATGTTCCTGATTAAGGCGTTCCTCTTGGCCGTCCGGTCATAAGAACGAAGAAGGGTTTAAAGGCCCTCTCTTCCCATTCGATGGGGTGTTCTTATGACGTGTAGGGGTGCTGCGTGTTCGTCCTTAATCAGAAACCCAAAACTTACTTTCTGCAAAACCCTAGATCCTGAAACCCTAGGATTTATTGTGCATATTTTGTTTATGAACCCTAACTTAATTAAGAATTAAGTTTATGGAATATTAATTAGGTCTAAAATTGAGAATTTCAGATCTAAGACATATTCATAATACTGGGTTCGGGCTTGGGTAGCTCAATTAGGTCTAAGCGGTTGATCAAACCGAATCAAGAGTTGGTTAGATGGGATCAACAATGCTTAAATTGACCAGCCTAATAGGATTAAGTCTGGGTCAAGATCGAGTCACGATCAAGCAAGACCTAATTAGGCTCAGAGGTTAGAGTCTGGATTGTAGGCTAACCCAATTGGTTCTGACTCAACAATTTGGTGTCTAAGGTAAGTTTGGCACATACGACCGACTGGTTTTTAATTGGAAGCTACTCGACCTGAATGCGTTCTTGTGTGAGTTAATGGCATATTCCTTCCACCGATCTCACTTACCTGGCCATATCTGTTGACACAGTTCTGATCTGAGGTGGTCAATAATCCGAGCTAACCCATGCCACTAGGTTAGTCATAATTGTTATGACTAAGCCAAGTCTAGTTTAATGAGACCTGAATCAATTCTCCCTAAGAAAAGATTAAGTCTGAGGTCTTCCACCATTGTAGATGTGCGGGCCCTTCCCGGGGTTGATTGTTCTCGGCTGGATACAGTGGCTCAGTTGCACCGGGAAGACGCAACCATGTCTATTAGGCATTGGATGCTATGGGCTGGAGGATGAGTTGGGCTCAATATTCCGGATACGGTGAGAGACCAATTAGGAATCCAGTCTATGCAAATGGTGGGTCTGACTTAACTAAGGAGTGGATCAATATTTCGGATACGGTGAGATTCATGAATTAGAGACCAAGTTTGGGTGCACCATGATTAGAGAATCATTGAACAAGAGTTGTTCACTCATTGGCTAACCCATCACCAATAACTGTTAGGTGAGGTGATGAGTCAGTTGGTGAGACCGCACCACCCACTAGAAATCATTAATCATGGAGATTTTTGCATCTCTACAGAGGGAGTGTAGGGATCCGAGAAAATAGTGGGAGCTAATTTGTTTAAAAATAAAATCCCTAAATAAATTGGTCAAGTCATAATTACAGTATCTAACTAGAATCTTTGACTCTCTACAGGAAAAATGTCTGCGTCCAACCCATTAGCACGTATCCTGGACACACATAGACTGACCGGACCCAATTATAAAGATTGGCTCAGGAACTACAAAATTGTTTTGGATTTTGAGAAGTTAACCCATGTATTGGACCAGGACCCTCCCACCTTACCAGCTCGTCCATCCACTGAACAGAGAGCATCTCTGGAAAAATGGATAGACGAAGATAATAAGGCCAGATACTACATGTTGGGCTCGATGTCTGATGAGCTCCAGCGCCAACATGAAGATATCGGGACTGCTCGCCAAATGTTGGCTCACCTGCAGGAGATGTTTGGTGAACAGAGTCGCGCAGCCAAATATCAAGTCACGAAACGACTTTTTAAGGCTAAGATGCGTGATGGGCAGTCAGTCCAAGATCACTGTCTGATGATGATCAAGGACATGGAAGAGCTTGAGAAGCTCGGTGTGAAGTTGGACTTGGATCTGTAGAATGATATTATTCTGCAATCCTTGACTGATGCATATGGGCAATTCATCATGAATTACCACATGCATAAACTTCAAAATTCCTTGGCCGAATTAATGAATATGCTGGTTACCGCTGAGCTTTCTATGAAAGGTTCTAAAGGCTCAGTTCTTGCTATGGAACGGACTTCTTCCAAAAGAAAGTCTTATGGAAAGAAAAAGAAGTCTGTGAAAAAGCAAAAGGTGGAAGGATCAAAGAAGAAGAAGGCAGAACCGAAGAAAAAGGCCGCTGGCAAAGGAAAGTATTTCCATTGCAACAGCGACGGCCATTGGAAGCGGAACTGCCCTACTTACCTGGCCACCCTGAAGAACAAGAAGGAAGGTCCTTCTGGAGGTATGCTCGTTATTGAGTCTAACCTTACGGTTTCTTCTGCATCCAGTTGGGTGCTTGACTCTGGTTCTAGTGCTCATCTGTGCACTTCCATGCAGGGTCTTGAGGATAGCAGGAGGCTGAGGGATGGAGACATGATCCTACGCATCGGTAATGGAGCAAGAGTTGCTGCAGTAGCCATGGGAACATACCCTCTTCGATTACCATCTGGTTTAGACTTAGTTTTGAAAGACTGTTATTATGTGCCTGCAGCTAGCAGGAATTTGATTTCTGTTTCATGCTTAGCACTAGAAGGCTATGTGATTACCTTCTTTAAGGACCATTGTAACATTCTTTATGAAAGAAATAAAATTGCAAATGGTTTCCTTATTAACGGTCTTTATCAGCTACATATTGATGTATCTGTTTTAACTATCGAGCAAAACGTGAATGCCAAACGACCTAGGGATAGTCCAAACGACAGATATCTATGGCACCTGAGATTAGGTCATATAGTAGAAGATAGGATTAACAAATTGGAGAAAAATGGGCTATTGAGTCCATTGACTTTCGAGTCATATCCAACTTGTGAATCTTGTCTTCAAGGCAAAATGACTAAACTCCCTTTTGTTGGACATGGGGAAGAGGGCCACAGATCTCCTTGCCCTAGTACATACTGATGTGTGCGGCCCATTTGATGTGCCGGCTAGAGGCAATTTTGTCTACTTCATTACCTTTACCGATGATCTATCTAGGTATGGGTATGTGTATCTTATGAGACATAAGTCTGAAGCTTTTGAAAAGTTCAAAGAATTCAGACATGAAGTAGAAAAACAAACTGGAAAACCCATTAAGGTTCTTCGATCAGATCGAGGAGGTGAATACCTTAGCCGGGAATTCCTAGACTATCTTAAGAAAAATGGCATAGTCTCTCAATGGACTCCACCAGGAACACCTCAACTCAACGGGGTTTCAGAATGGAGAAATCGGACTCTATTGGATATGGTTCGATCCATGATGAGCTTCACAGACCTCCTGATTTTCTTTGGGGACATTCATTATTAACTTCAATCTATTTACTGAATAGGGTTCCCTCTAAAACCGTTCCTACCACACCGTATGAGATATGGCACGGTAAGAAACCAAGTCTGAGTCATCTCAGAATTTGGGGTTGTCCGGCTTATGTCAAAAGACAACAAGCGGACAAGTTAGAGTTTAGGTCCTTTAGAGCTCGATTCATAGGATATCCTAAAGAGTCATTAGGATACTATTTCTACATTCCAGAAGACCACAATGTGATTGTGAGTCGACATGCCATCTTTCTTGAAAAATAGTTTATTCAAGATAGCGGCATTGGAAAGCAGATTAAGCTTGATGAGAAAGTCTCACAAGCAGCAACGAGCTAAGGACCAAGTGGAACCAAATCAGGTTGAGCCAATAAGAACACTACCTCCTCCACCTCGTAGATCGGAAAGAGTTTTCCCGTCCCCCTGAAAGATACTTAGGTATTATTTCAGAGGATAGTAGAGGAAATGTTCCTCATAGGTAATGGTGCTCATGGTGATGATCCCAAAACCTACAACGAGGCGATATCAGATATCGACTCCGAGAAATGGCTTAGAGGCAATGAAGTCAGAAATTGACTCGATGCACTCAAACCAAGTCTGGACCTTGGTAGATCCACCAGAAGGTATAGTACCTATTGGGTGTAAATGGATCTTCAAGAGAAAGATTGGTGCAGATGGGAATGTGGAGACATTCAAGGCTAGACTGGTGGCAAAAGGTTATAGTCAACGCGAAGGCATTGACTATCAGGATACCTTTTCCCCGGTAGCTATGCTAAAATCCATCCGCACATTGCTTGCTGTTGCAGCCTATTTCGATTATGAAATATGGCAAATGGACGTGAAAACGGCATTCCTAAATGGATATCTTGAGGAAGATATCTATATGGAACAGCCGCTAGGTTTCACATCCAGTGATACTGATCACAAGGTTTGCAAGCTGCAAAGGTCCATATATGGACTTAAGCAAGCATCTCGGAGCTGGAACACTCGTTTCAATGATGTGATCAAAAAGTTTGGTTTCATCAAAAACAAAGAGGAACCATGTGTTTTCAAAAGGGTCAGTGGGAGCGCTGTTGTCTTCCTCGTATTGTACGTGGATGACATCCTCCTTATTGGGAATGATATTCCCATGTTGACATCAGTCAAGGTGTGGTTGTCTAAGGAATTCTCCATGAAAGACCTAGGTGAAGCATCCTTTATTCTAGGAATTAAGGTCTATAGGGATAGACCGAATAGGATGCTAGGACTTTCACAGAAGATGTACATAGAGAAAGTACTAAAGAGGTTTAGTATGGAAAACTCTAAGAGGGGATTAATACCCTTCAGACATGGTATTCATCTTTCCAAGAAGATGTGCCCCAGCACACCTGAGGAAATAGAACGCATGAGCAAGATCCCTTATGCTTCTGCAATAGGGAGCCTCATGTATGCCATGCTATGTACACGACCTGATATAGCCCATGCTGTGAGTGTCACAAGCAGATATCAGTCAAATCCAGGTGAAGAACACTGGACTTCTGTGAAATGTATCCTTAAGTACTTGAGAAGAACTAAGGATATGATGTTGGTCTTTGGTAATGGAGAACTCCAAGTTCAGGGATACACAGACTCGGACTTCATGTCCGATATAGATGATCGAAAGTCGACATCTGGAAGTCTGTTTGTGTGCAATGGTGGAGCTGTCAGCTGGAAGAGTTCCAAGCAAACTGTGATAGCAGATTCCACCATGGAAGCAGAATATATAGCTGCATCAGAGGCTGCAAAGGAAGCGTTCTGGTATAAGAAGTTTGCTGCAGAAATTGGAGTAATGCCATCAGATGCCATTCCTCTTTACTGCGACAACAATGGCGCCATAGCCCTTGCTAAGGAGCCGAGGTCTCACCAGAAGTCCAAGCACATTGAGCGGCGATATCATCTCATCCGTGATTACCTTGAGAAAGGTTACGTTGAGGTCAAGAGAGTCAACTCCGCAGATAATGTGGCAGACCCACTTACAAAGCCGTTGGGCCAACAGAAGATCAAAGCCCACCTTGAGAAGATGGGACTTAGACTTGTAGCCAATTGGCTTTAGGACAAGTGGGAGATTGTTAGATATATGTGCCCTAGAAGCCAGAATTGGCTGACACTTGTAATACACTTCTAGGGGCAAAATTGTAATTTTGACTATAATTAATGAAATGGGTTATTTTCTATCACATATGTGTATTTAGTGTCTGTGATACATCCTTTGAGTTAATGGTAATGATAATTCATATTTTCAAGAGTTGAAAATTTAAGACATGAATAATCATTATTAACTCATAAACAGCTCCCGACCATAGGATCATCACGAGGATGGTGATTGATCCGGAAGGTTGGTGTACGATCGCTTCTCTTTAGTAGATGAGTCTTGAGTCTACGGTGTGGAGACACCGGAGCGAGAGTACAGGTACTCGTTAGAGAATGAGGGCACTGAGCGTGACCACCTCGAGTAGTCATTAGGGAGTCTACCTTCTCGTCAATGACTGACTCGATGCTGCAGTAGTGTGTCTGGTTCTTTGACCTGAGATGCATCGGCAGTTCACCTTGAGGGTGTTATAGTTTGACTACACCATTACTCGGTCTCCTAGCCATATGGAACCCTGAGGTGTATGTTGGCTATAGCATGTTCATTGTAGGAACTGGATTGCATCAAGATGGATCTATCTACCTCGGTGGTAGAGGAGTAGCCCTATGATGATCATGAGAATCAAGTCCAGAAATCCATGGCCATGGTAGAGTGAAATAATAGAAAGAGTTTCTATTTAGATTTTCACATTGGACTCGAATCGAATGATTACATCATATGACAGAGACTAGGGTTTGACGAGTTCACCTTAACCCTAATCTGATCGGGGCTCAAGATAGAAGAACTGAATCACACAGGTAGCTGCACCAAGAGGTTCGCATTCAGCTCTGATGGGTTGCCACCATATACTGCTAGGTGTCACTGGTGGATTTTGGGAGCAATTAGAATGATTTAGATGATCGATCATTCTAGCTGTTCGAATCAGAAGAGTTCTGATCCATCGAAAGGAGTTTCGATGATGTCTATGATAGAGATCATGACATATCCCATTACCATACAGAACTGAACCTAACTGGGTCACACAAACAAGGGTTTGAATCTGGTGATCATCAATTGAACTGATCTAGTTCAATTGATCTGAATGAGATTCAATTAGGTTCAAGGAAATCGTGCTAGCACTCGATTGAACCTAACGTTCTTCTTTTACTATCATAAATAAGTTGTCCTGACTGAGCCAAAGGAGTTTGTGCTCAATCAGAGGCCTTCATATGGTCTGACTGGAGGTTGTCCAAGTCAGAATAGGTTGTCTTATTTTGTAAGACATTACCTGCCATTTTTGGTCACCTGCCATTTCTTGTTCTTTGACTTTGGTCAAAAGTCTACCTTTGACTGGTCAAACGTTGACCATTCACCCTTTGACTTTTGACCACATGTCATGCACCTATTGGAGAGCTGGTGGGGGCTTGTCCCCCTGCCAGAACCTGGCAAGGAGAAGGGCGCACGCCAAGGGTGGCGTGAGCCCAAGTAGGAGGCGCCTAGGAGTCCTTGTTGGACAAGGACTCCACCTCCCTTTTGGATTCCAATCAGAGTTCTACTAAGAATCCAGTTTGACTGGTCTTAGGCGCCCTCTAAGGAGGAATCCAGGGGTCTCTATTCCAACCAATCAGATTTAGATCTGATTTCACAAAGGGTTGTGATTGGTTGAGAGGAAGAGGAGTTGGATCACAAGAGGTCTATAAATAAGACCCTGCGCCCAACCCTAATTCCAAGTCAAAGTGAATTCAATAGAGATTTCCCATGCCCCAAGGCTGCCTCTCCCCTCCTTCTCCACGCCATAGTCTCTTCTCCCCTTGCTCTCCACGTCCAAAAGTGTTTTGGATTTAGTTTGGTGCGATTCAGATCAAGGAAAGGCGATCAAAAGCAAGAAGGCTGCGCTGCTGCAAAAGGACGACTGCAGATCTTCAAAAGAGTTTTGAAGATCCTCCAGATCAGATCCAGATCTGATTTTTGGAGGTGTGATAGAGAAGAAGAGGATCTCCAGATCCAACCCGAGTGGATACTGGTAGAGGCCAGGCGCTTGCGTGGCTAAGATCCAGAACCTTCCGCTGCAATCAGGATCATCTACAGGATAATAGGATTACCCAAATCAGGTAAATTGAATTTGATTTAATTTATCTTCTTTTATTTTATTTATTAAAATAATAAGAATCAGATCTAAAACATATCAAGATCTGATTGAGATCAAGAGAAAATTTTTTGAAATATATCTCTTGATCTAATCAGATCTGGACGAACCTGGACCGGAAAATCAGGATTTCCCTTCAAAAACTTCTAAAAAAGACTATCTACTGATAGGCTATGAAATTTTTCTTTCAGAAAGAGATTATCCAACAACACCTCTAGATAGAGAGCGTATGAATAGAATACCATATGCTGCTGCAGTGGATTCTATAATGTATGCCATGACATGTACGTAATCAGATGTAGCATACTCACTAAGTGTAGTGAGTAGATACCAATCTAATCCAGAGAAGAATCACTTAAAGGTTGTTAAAATCATCCTATAGTATTTGAGAAATACTAAGGACCAGTGGCTTGTATATGGTGAATCAAACTTAAAACTTATGGCATTCACAGACTCTCGTTTTCAGTCTGATCATGATGATAGCAAGAGTGTGTCAGGATATATATTTACCCTTAATAGTGGGGCCATCTGCTGGAAGAGTTTCAAGCAGTACACTGCGATCAATTCAGTTTGCGAAGTAGAGTATGTCACTGCATCAGATGCTGCCAAAGAAACGGTGTGGCTAAAAAAATTTATCATCGATCTTGGAGTAGCATCCTTTCTTGATGGTCCAGTTCTGCTCTATTGCGACAACTCTAGAGCCATTGCTCAGGCGAAGGAACCAAAGGCACACCAGCGGATGAAGCATATTCTACGTCGCTACCACCTTGTCCGAGAGATTATGGATCGAGGTGAGATTGACTTTCAAAAGATCGATGGGAAGGAGAACCAGACCGACCCATTCACTAAAGCTATTATGGTGAAGGAGTTCGATGACTTTAAGTCAAAGATAGGTATTAGATACTGCACCGATTGGCTTTAGTCCAAATGAAAGATTGTTAAAAATATGTTCCAAAGCCAATCGTCGGTCTGTTGATGGTTAGACCAAATATTTATAATTGTATATGAATTATAAATTAATAAAAGTTATTTTTATATTTTTCATCATAAATTCTGTTGTCTTTTAATGAACTCCTGTGTTGTGATGAAGTCCTTAGGACTATCTAGATTTGAGAAAGAAGGATTTGTCCTTTAGTCCTTAAATAGTTCATGATCAAGTGATACATTGTTAGTTAGGACGATAATATTTACCAAGATAGATCGTTGTATGCCATATAGGTTGGTTGTCCTCATAACCAAGGAGTGTCAAGATACTGATATGTTATGCAAGTGAGATGTATGGGTACATCTACATTGAACGTGATCAACTCTGGGGCTTTTCTCCTATCAAAATTAGCTCTGATGGAATATGGGTATAAATATTCCTTCGATCTGAGATCACCATAGTGACTTCCAAGCAACTCACTATATTTTGGTGCCGGACTATCTAAATTTTTAATTCAGTGACGAAAGGTTTCTAGGCACAGTCAAGTACTTATGAAGTCGGTGTGTATCAAGATGGGATTGATTACTCTTGATTTCAGGAGCTGTGTTCAATTGTATTTCAATTTAGTAAAACTTTGGCCAGGGTAGTCTTAGTAAGGAGTCACGGGACTAATTGCTTTAAGATACGACACGGATTATTTTCTATGGTTGACAGTCTAACCTTGAGTCATCTATTACACAGAGATCATATGGATGAATTATATGGTAACCATATTTGCATAGGTTCTGAATATTGTGATTGCGATTATTCGACCTATCCGGACGTTAGGTACCATTGCTAGATGGTCACTTCAATTAGTATAGAAATTAGTTTCTGTGCTACTGACTTAGGTTCGGACCTATGGAGTCACACACACTAGAGGATCCTACCTGATCTGATGGTTGGTGAAGAGTCCCACTCGACTAGGACTCTATGGTCAAGAGTTCTGCTGGATTGAGACTCTTCGACTGGGAGTCCTATTGGGTTAGGACATTAAGTCTTAATGTCTGAGACTCTGTGGTCAAGAGTCCCACCGGACTAGGACTCTTCGATCAAGAGTTCCATAGCTCTGAAACTTTGAGTCCTATATGTTTGGAACTCTGTGATTAAGAGTTAGGACTCCACAATCATGAGTTCCACTTATTTCGAACTCCAAGATCAAGAGTCCTACTGGTCAGGGACTCTTTGATCAAGAGTTTCATTTTGATAGGACTCTATTGTTCGGACATCCACTGGATTTGGACTCTAATTTTATGAGAAGTATTATTAGTGATTTGATCACTAATTAACTTAATTTGATTGAGTAATATTTTTGGTCCAAGTCCAACTGAATTGGTTTCAGTTAGGTCTGACCCGATTAGGTCGTTGGTTCACCTAATCGTCGAGGAGGTTTGAACCCTGATTTGTTCAGAGATTGGGCTTGATCAATTCCTAATTTTATAGAGATTTAATTGAACCTAATTAAGCCTAAATGTGTTGGGTTTAAATTAGTCTAATTGGGCCTAACCTATTTTGAATTGGTTGGTTCAATTGGTTCAAGTTTGAATTTAAAAGACTAGTTTGACTAGTCTTCTTTCCCTGCACCATTTAATCCATGCCTACTTAAAAGTTTAATCTAAATCTCTCATGACTCATTTCCCATGCACAAAAGATCTTTTTACCAGGTCTCCCACATTCCTAATGGATAAGGTTTGGTTGTTATTTGTTTTGATTTGAATGAGATTCAAATTTAGATAAAAAAACAACCTCTACCTTATCCATGCACCACCCTTCTCTTGTGTGACACATTTGCTACATGAGAAAAGGTTTCTCATGATTCCTTTTCATGCAAAAGAGGTTGTTTCCCATCCTTTCTCACATCCGTAAGTGGATGGGATCAGGTGGTTTGAAGGTTGAATTCAAAATGAGTTTGAATTTGGCCTAACAACCAACCCGATCTTTCTCTCCATGCGGTGTCTACTCTCTTTGGTACAAAATAAATAGGAGGAATTTTTGGGACATGAGAAAATAGATCCAAGATTGAGAGAGGACTTCCATGAACTTCTTGGTGCATGAGAAAAAGTTTTAAAAAATCCAAGGTGAAAAATCGGAGAAAGGCTAGCGCAAGGTTTCAAGGTGCATTTGATCTAGTGTTTTGACCTAGGATTCGGGAATCCATTTCATGAGTTATGAGTGTTGAAAGCCCACAAAACTTTGTGGAGAACCTCCTCTACCTCTCTATTACATCTACCAATGACCCAAAGTGTCCATGAAGCCCATAGACAAGGATCGAAGGCATTCGATCAAAATAGCTCCTAAAAGACTTTGGTGTTGAGCTAGCACTCGCATGGGAGCCGATCAGGATCAGGAGCCTCATGTGGACGATCCATGGAGGTCAGACACTTGTGTGGCTACATCATGACCAGCAAAACTCCTTGACGATGATCAGATCATGGAGATCAACTATCCGTAAATAGGTATTGTATTTTGAACACGTAGATGTAGTAAATAGTTCACTACATAGTTTTTTTTCAGATCTATTGATGTATGCATGCATATTATATTTTGATCATAATGTGTGGGTTTAATAATATGATATGACCAGTAGATAATTAATTAGATTAATTATTTTTCACTGCTTCTTTGCTATTTTTAAAAAATTTTGAAAATAGCTTAGCAAATCCTGTACTATTTTCGTCAAGAGCCTATCCTACTAAACTTTAAGCTTCCACAATTCGAAAGCTATGATGGGATCTCTAATCCGATCAACCATCTGAAGGCCTTTTGGATCATGATGCTGCTCCATGCGCATCAAATGTCATCTTATGCCAAGCTTTTCCATCTATCTTGAAGGAAGTAGCAAGAAACTGATACTCGATGCTGAACCTGGGTATGATCTTCTCTTTCGACCAAATGAGTCATCAGTTTGTGGTTCATTTCATCAGTAGCCAGCATCCCAAGTAAGGATTAGACTCCCTCATCAACATCAAATACAAAGAGGGAGAATCAATCCGGACTTATGTCAATCGCTTTAATGCTGCTACCCTTAAGGTTCAGAATCTAGATCAGTTTGTTGCCATGGCCATGCTGAAGGGTGGCCTTCAAAAGAATAATTTGTTGCTCTCTTTGGAGAAGAAGTATCCTAAAGATTTTACCGATCTACTAGCTCAAGCTGAAGGATACGTCCGAGTTGAAGGATGAGGAAGCCATAGGAGAGCGATAGGCGGGCAAATCTAGCAAGCCCATAGTTGAAGAAAAGCCGAATGAAGTTCTGCCACGCTCCTAGACTCCCCCCGAGTGCAAGCGAGCCTGAACTCCTCCTCGAGCTTGTCGTCAAAGAAGCCCTGATAGAAGGATGCGAAGAGGTTCTCCCCCTAGAAGATTTCACAACTATGCCTTCCTTAATTCTCCAAAAATGTAAGTACTGATGGAGATCAAGGAGCAACTGCCAAGATCGGAGAGGATGGACACTCATCCTGGCAAGTACAATCCTAACAAGTACTATCTCTATCATTGTGACCACAGTCATGATATAGAAGAATATATTCAGCTCTAAGATGAGATCGAGGAGCTCATCAAGCAAGGCTGGCTTGGTCGATTTCTACGACATCGACCCGAAGAAAGAGAGGATCGGCCAAGGGTGCTGCCACAGTCAGAATCGCTAAGGAGGGAGGAGCAACAGAAAGATCGGCCACCTCTTGGCATCATCAACACTATCTTCGAGGGACCTCGATGAGAGGAGGCCAACGGATCTGAAGGATCGATAAAGAGACAGAGGACTAAAGAACCCATAGCCTTCACTGAAGTAGATGCATAGGAAGTTCAGTTTTCGCATAATGATGTGATTGTAATTGCTTTAAATATCGTAGACTATGATGTACACTGCTCCTTATTGATAATAGAAGTTCGATCGATGTCTTATTTTATGATACTTTCTCCAAAATTTCTATACCTCATAGTCGGCTTCGATCGATGAACTCCCCATTGGTAGGCTTCACTGATGACGTAGTACCAGTTGAAGGTATAATAACTTTGGTTATGGCTGTAGGGCAATATCGAAGACAGTCCAAGGCATAAGTGGACTTTTTGGTAGTGAAAGCTCCATCGGCTTATAATGCAATCCTCGACCAATCTCATTCAAATGCACTTTGGGCAATAGTGTCGACCTACTACTTAAAAATGAAGTTTCCAACAAGCTATGGGATCAGAGAAGTCAGAGGAGATCAAGCCCAAGTGAGGCATTACTATTCAATTGCCTTGCAAAGGGGTGAGCGGCCAGATCCTTGTCCGACTGATGGGTTTGATGTCCACGATGACCTAGCGGAAGAGTGGGGTGAGCCTATGGAAGACCTTATTTCCATTCCACTGAATGATGAGAATACGGAACATACGGTGTAGATCAGCTCCAACTTAGTAGAAGATATGCGAGAGCAGCTTATCGAATTTCTACGGAGAAATGCAGATATTCTTGCTTGGGTCCCCGACGACATGCCCGGGATAGATGCGGAGGTCATGGAACATTGCTTGGCTATTGATCTTAAACATCGGCCAGTGAAAGAGAAGATAAGCAGCCATGCTCCAGAAAGATAGAAACAAATTGCAGAGGAAGTTGACAAGCTCCTCAAGACCGAATTCATCCGAGAAGTCAACAATCCGAACCAGGTCTCCAACATTATGCTCGTCAAAAAGTCGAACAGCAAGTGGAGAATGTGCATAGACTTCAAAAAGTTGAACAATGCCTATCCAAAAGATAGCTACCCCTTGCCCAAAATAGATTAGCTGGTGGATGCAACCTCGGGCCACAAGCTCCTTAACTTCATGGATGTCTTTTTTGGCTATAATCAGATCCGAATGGCATTAGAGGATGAGGAGAAGACTACTTTTATTACTGATTATGGTCTTTACTATTTTAGGATTATTTCTTTTAGACTTAAAAATGCAAGAGCAATATACCAGCACCTAGTCAACAAAATCTTTAGGAAGCAGATCGGCTGCAACATGGAGGTATATGTAGATGACATGCTTGTCAAGAGCCGAGCTTCAATAAATCACATTGCCAACCTTGAAGAGACCTTTAGCATCCTCAGGAGGTACAAGATGAAGCTGAACCCAATCAAGTACGCCTTCAGCATAACTTCAAAAAAAAATTTGGGATTCATGGTGTCGAGGCACAGAATTGAAGCAAATCCAGAGAGGATTTGGGCCATTCAAGAGATGACCGCTCTAAAATCAATCAAAAAATTTCAGTGCCTGACTGAAAAGATGGCATCCCTAAATCACTTCATCTCGAGGTCGGTCGAGCGATACATGTCCTTCTTTCAAGTTTTCAAGCAGTCAAAGAATTTCTACTGGACCACCAAATGTCAACAAGCCTTTAAAGAGCTCAAGGACTACCTCTGCTCATCTCTCCTATTGGCCAAGCCCTAACCTAGAGATGAACTATTTTTGTACCTAATAGTTTCCCTAGCAATCCTAATGACAGTCCTAGTCAAAGAAAAGATGAAAGTACAGCAATCGATCTACTACATAAGTCAAATCTTGAGGGATGCCGAGATCAGGTATACCAAGCTAGAAAAACTGACTTACGCTCTACTGATTGCAGTTCGGAGGCTCCGATCTTATTTTCAAGAGCACACCATAATCCTCCTAATTGATCAACTAATCAAGATAGTTCTCCATCAAATAGATGCCTCCGAAAGAATAGCAAAATGGATAATTGAGCTTACAGAATTTGACATCAACTACCGACCTCGACCATCGATCAAAGCCCAAGTATTATAAGATTTTATAGTTGAATGCACCATTCCAGATGAAGCCAAGCTTGAACAGAACAAAACCAAAATTCCATGGTTGCAGTCGGGCTCCCCTGAAGAGAGAGCCGACCTTCTTGAAGATTTTTGGGCCCTATATGTGGATGGCTCATCCAATGCTTCTGGTGCAGAAGTAGGGTTGATCTTGGTTAATCCAAAGAGAGTCATCGCTGAATATGCACTGCACTTTGAGTTTTCTATAATTAATAATGAGGTCGAATATAAAGCCCTGATCATAGGGTGAAAGATAGCTAAAGAGTTAGAAGCAGATCGGCTCCAAGTTTACCATGATTTCCAACTAGTGGTCGGATAGGTTAGCGGTGGTTATGAAGTCTGGAAGGAAAGCATGATAAAATATCTTAAGAAAGTGAAGAACTTGACTCCAGCCTTCAATAGTTTTAACATTCAATAGATTTTGAGAGCAGAAAATACCAGAGCCGACCTTCTCTCTAAGTTGGCCACTTTAGCTCCAGTCGAACTACCTAAGAAAGTATTTTTATGGTTCTAAAATGTCCAAGTTCGAAGGAGTCACAGCCCGTTATGCAAGTCGAGCATGAGCCGAGCTGGATCGACCCGCTAGTTACTTACCTCAAGGATGGAGCTCTTCCTTATGATCCGAAAGAATCTCAGAAACTCATAAATCAAGCCATCTGGTATGTTCTGTATGAAGGCAGGATGTATAAAATGTCATATTCCTTACCGCTCTTGAGATGTCTTAGGCCTTCAGAAGTCGACTTTGCCTTATGGGAAGTACATGAAGGAATCTATAGAAGTCATGTGGGGGCTAGATCCTTATGACATAGACTACTTCGGCAAGGTTACTACTAGCCGATCTTGTACCATGATTCTGTAGAGTATGTCAAGAAATGTGACCACTATCAGAAAAATACAAACATTCAAAGATAGCCGGCTTTCGAGCTTGCACCCCTGAGCGCACCATGGCTATTTGCACAATGGAGAATGGATATACTCGAACTTTTTTCAATGGCATCCGAACAACGAAAGTTTCTCTTGGTGGCAATAGGCTATTTTATAAAGTGGATTGAGGCAGAACCTCTGACAAACATAACTGAAGTAAAGGCACAGAGTTAGTCTAGAAGTCAATTATTTATAGATTTGGCTTGCCTCAAACCCTCATAATAGATAATGGGCAGTAGTTTGCCGGAGCAAGATTTATCGAATTCTATGAAGATTTGAACATCTTCCATCATTTTACATCAGTTGCCCATCCACAAGCAAACGGAGAAGCTGAAGTAACAAACAGAATTCTACTGTAAGGTATTAAAGCAAGACTTGAAAGAGCAAAAGAGACTTGGATGGATGAATTCTATCATGTGCTCTGGGCATACCAAACTATCCAAAGATTATCAACTAGAGAGACCTCATTTGCCTTAGCTTTTGGAATAGAGGCGGTTATCCCAATAGAACTCAAACTTTCATCAGCACAAGTCATGGCATTCAATGAACAGCAAAACTCATAGGACCTTGGGATCAACCTCGACTTGTTGAAAGAAAAATAAGAAAAAGCTCAAGTTCGGATGGTAGCTACAAGCAAAAAGTAGCTCGCTACTACAACTCAAAAGTCAAAGGCAAAATATTCAAAATAGGAGACTTAGTACTTTGGCGAGCCGCTATTTTGCAACCTCAGAATCAAAGAAAGATCGCTCCAAATTAGGAAGGCCCATATAAAGTAGAGGAGGTCATCCAACCCAAAACTTATCACTTGAAGGAGCAACACCCCGCAGCCTTGGAATTCTAAAAACCTAAGAATGTACTACCAGTAACTTTCCTTCAATAAAGTTCTCCTATTCTAACATTATTATTTCTTGGTACAAAAATTATGTGATGATAGAAAATAATAAATGACTTTCTAAAGCTACCAAAAGTGGCCTTATTAGGAACAGGAGGAGGACGTTATCCTAACATGAGCAAAATCGAAGGACTCATTAATTTAAGATGAGATGAGGAGAGAGGCCCTGACAATGGCCCTAATGTGCCCCTATGGCCATGTTAGGAATAGGAGGATCTCATCCTAACATGGGAAAAGTTGAAGATCTCGTTAATTTAAGATGAGATGAGGGGCGAGGCCCTAACAATGGCCCTAATATGCCCCTACAGTCATGTTAGAAATAGGAGGACCTCATCCTAACATGAGTAAAATTGAAGGCCTCTTTAATTTAAGATGAGATGAGGGAAGAGGTCCTGACAATAGCCCTAATGTGCCCATACAGCCATGTTAGGAATAGAAGGAGGACCTCATCCTAACATGAGCAAAGTCGAAGACCTTACTAATTTAAGACAAGATGAGGGGAGAGGTCCTATCAATGGCCCTAATGTGCTCCTACAGCCATGTTAGGAATAGGAGGAGGATCTCATCCTAACATGAGCAAAGTTGAAGACCTCGTTAATTTAAGATGAGATGAGGAAAAAAGCCCTAACAATGGCACTAATGCACCCCTATGATAGGAACAAGAGAAGAACCTCATCCTAACGTGAATGGTGCAAAAGGCCTCGATAAACTGAGGTGGGGTGAGAGGAGAGACCCCGTCAATGGCCCTAACATACCTCTACGATTGCGCAAGAAATAGAAGAGAATCTCGTCCTAATGCGAACGATGCCGAAGGCCTCATCAACCTAAAATAAGAAGAAGGGAAAAGCCCTACCAATGATTCTTATACGCATTCCCCCTACGGCTACAACAAATTCGAGAAAGGGAACCCCACCCTAGTTCATGGAGGGGACCTCCAACTCGGCATTCATAACAGGCATCTCATTGGAAGACGAAGCAAGGGAAAATGAGATGAAGAAAATGAAATCATTAATAGGCATTGAATTTGTACAAGAAAATGATGAAAATGTACCATTTTATTGCAAATACGAGTTTGCTACAAGTGAAGTAAAGGTCAGCAGGACCGATTACACCAAAAAAAAAGAGAAAAAGAGAAATATCATTGAAATCCTAAGAAGGGTCGGACTCTTCAAACTTCAGACTGGTGACCATTACCAAATATTCCTTTAGACGATCAACCTCCTCCTCGAGCTTCCTTTGCCTCATCATATTATTGCGAAACATCCTGTCGGCTTGGTGGTAGTTATCCTCTGACTCTCACAGCCTCCTTCTTGGGACCTCGAACTTATCCTCCTTATCCTTGGTAGCCTGATGCTCATAAGTCAGCTCGAGCTTTAGCCGCTGCACCTCAGCTTTTTCCACACCGACCGACTCCTAGTGTTCACCAATGGTCCTCTTCAAGAAGGTGACCTCCTCAACCTCCCTGCTTGTACCAGTCCGAAAGCCATCATCAAGTTGCTACTGGAGTTGGGCTACCTCATTGTTAGAGGCACCAAGCTTTTGTTCTAGCTTGGACATTCTATCACTCCAGCCCAGTCGGTAAGTCTCATATGTGAGCTCAGCATCATACAGCTGCTTTTGAAGTACGGAGAACCTCGTTGACTAGTTCCATTCGAATCATATCATGTCAGAGGACCATGGTGAGCTTCCCTCTAGAAGTTGAATCTTCTCCTTCATCGCCTTGAGTTGAGTCTCGAGGGAGCCGATCTTAACCATCAATGCCCAGGATTTGTCACTTGCATTCTTCCAAAATTCAGCCAGCTCCCTCTCGAAGCTCCCCTTCCAAATGCTGAAGCTCACGGAGTCCTTCATGTGTAAACTTCGAAGACGAGTGACCTCTTTGGTCGCCTCCAAAGCATTCTTTTGAGAAGCTCGAAGGTCATCCTCCATCTTCTTCAACTTTCTCTTTAGGGGATGAACCTCCTTCTTTAAACCTTTGATTAGGGGTTTTAGAGGAATGCCTTGAGGTAGGGGCTCGACATCATTTGGAGATGATTGGCCTTGGCTATGATCATTGGAAGGATTCTAAACGACATTCACCACGGCATAAGTGCAAAGGAAAGAAAGTTCATTATCATTTTTTAAAATATTTGAGTACACTAAAAAAAAAAGAAAGGTACAAGCAATCAGAGATTTTCAACCTCGATCGATGCAGGGGCAGGCGAGGTCGGTGCATCCTTTGCAGCTTTGAGCTCGGGAATAGACTCAGGAGCTTCAGTTGTGAGTTTGGGAACACCTAGGGTAGGTTCGGTGATAGGAGATGTGGCACCAATGTTGGAGGGACCGGCTTTTTCATCGGCTTCATCTGTCAGAAAGTCAAGGTCCACTCTAGGGAAGTAGTTCACCATCCTCCTCATATAGATCTCGAACCCCTCCAAGAAGGCTTCCTAGGTGAATGCAATCTTGATGTCCTCCATTACTTTGGAGGATTTGAAGGCTTCAATAGTCCTCTCCCTCTCGATGCTGACCTCCTCTTCAGCCCTCTTCCTTTTATCTTCAGAGAGGACTAGGGCTGCCCTCAGTCTTGCGAGAACTTCTTCCCCTTTCTGCAATGTCTCCCGAAGGTGCTCGACCTCTATGGTTTGAATTTTTGAGGCCACCTTCAAACGGTTGACCTTAGCCCGAATCATCTCGACCTCCACTTGAACCTCCTATAGGGCTTTAGAAGCCTCGACCTGGCGAAAGTCGGTAGCCTTTGAGTGGGCAAAAAGTAATGCCCCAACTATAAGATAGGAAGAAATTAAGTCAGAACTTTAAAAGTGCACCCTTCATTCAAACAAGTTTGAAAGAATGGGTCACCTCAAGATAGGCGGCGAAGGACTCATCAAATCTCTCAACATCCACCATCCCAACCATTTTCTCAATAATGTGCAGGAGGATGCTACCCTTCATTAGGGATTGGACAACCTCCTGATCATCCAAGGAAGCTCGCTCCTGACTGGAGCCTTCTCCACTCAAACCCTCAGCCGTCCTCCTCATCTTTTTTCTGACAACGTTCTTTTTCTTCTTCTTCTTTTCAACGACCTCATGCTGCTCGAGAGGTGTGGTGGTGGCATCCTCTTAGGGCAAGATCAGGGCTGGTGCGGCCACGTCGGACTCAGGGATGGGCATTGCCAGGATCGACACGGTCAGGATTGGCTCATCAATGTGAGCCTTCTTCGATGCTTTTTTAATAGAGCCACCCTTACTCTTGAGGGACTTGATCCCCATGGTCAGACAATTCCGCTCCTCAGGAGTCATCTCTAAAGAAGAAGAAACCAAAGTCAGAAAAAGAAAGGAGACCTTGCACAATTGGCAGGCCATGGAGGACTACCTACCGGATTGAGAGGATTGAGACCAAAGTTGAATAAGGTCTGGTCCTCCAAGAGCTTGAAGATCAGAGGGGCTTGAAAGTTCTTCAGCTTGTCGACTGAATCTCGATCCTCTTTCTCAAGCCCAGGAGCTCAGTGAACTGAGTTTCTTATTTCCCCCCATGAAGGAATTTCTAGTTCTAACAAAAGACAGGAAACAAAAAAGAATTTCTCCTTCTAGTTATGAATGAAAGAGGGGGTGCCCTTGAGCAACCCCTTCTTGCTGAACTGGAAAGACACATACCACCAGTCTTTAACGGTTGGGTGATGTTTGAAAATGAAGAAATTATGGAATAGAGAGATGGAAGGTTGGACATCGACCATGACACAGAAGGAGAGAAATCCTATGATAAACCTAAAAAAGTTTGGTGCCATGATGGTGAAGGACATGTTTAAAAACCTGAATAAGTTGGCTACAAAAGAAGGTATCGATAGCCTAAGTCCCATCCAAATGGTTTTGACGTACAAGCAAGTTCGGTCAGGAGGACAAAAGCTAGCTCAATCGCTGGGGCCAAGAAGTTCAAGTTCGCAATTGGAAGAAATTTCGAACTGGATCCTAATCAATGAAAGATCTTTGGGTCGAAGTTTATATGAAATGGTATCAGGGACAAAGGATGGTTGAGGTACTTCTACAACCTCGAGGTCCTTATGAGGAAGGTCCATAAAAGCTAAATAAGCCAAACTTCTAGAACCGATCGACCAGGACTATTCAGAGGACATAAGGATCAAACAAAAGTGGAGAACATCTTCAAAAAATCAAAGAAAGTAAAATCTGAGACTCTCTCAAAGAAGCAGAATGGATAGAGATGACAAAAGGTATGGATAATCAAAGAGAAAGATTCAGGAACTAACCTAAATTGACTGAGAAGAGCAAAAAAGTGGCAAGCTCGATGGAAAGCGAGGAGCCCCCAAGAATCGAAGGAGCCGCTAGAAGACATCGGAGCCCTAGAGCAAGAAGGAAGAACGAGACCAGAGGGAAAGAGAGGAGGCCTGAGCGAGATGAAACCCTCAAGAAAGAAGAAGAGCTTAAATAGCCATAAGAGTCCAAGACAGTTATGAGTGCAGGTCTCCGTCGATCAATCTCGGGTCGATGCGTGTCCCACTCATCACAACAACAGAACAACAATAGGCAGAATGTTTATTACATCGTGCCCAGGGCAGCACTTTGATGGGAATTCCAAGAATTTATCTTTTTAGATCACCTCATATTAAGAAGTTTCGGTGCTAGTACGAAAAAAGTCGGGACCTATTGCTCTATTGATACGGAAATAGAAAAAGAACTTCGGCACTCATGATTCTTTACTCCCATTGTTCAAACTTTGAACTTGTGAGTAGGGGAGCTCGTGTTGGATGTAAACCCTCTTTCTGTCGAAGTCCAATGGGATGCCAAGCCTTCAGGTGATTCCATCCAGCGAAGGCAGCAACGTCTGATTCTAGCCAATGAAGAATTTATGCTCAGGCATCGAAATTGCGGACCTTCAATTTGAATTTATCGATCGATCTTCTTCACTCAGATTTCTAGCTCTTTCAAATATCCCCAGAACCTACAAGGCATTATAAACTTCACTCAGATGAGATGGTAGCCCCCAGGCAACTGAGTAACAGGATAATTTTGGCTTGGTTTGGCCGACCTTAGTGTTCTTTGAATCTCTCCCCAGCAAAAAGCCATCCAAGCTATTCGATATTGGACCAACATCGGATCAACAAAACTCCTCTCCAAACAAACTCCTACAATATGCTAAGGATAGCAGACCTCGGGGTTCCTGCATCAAGAACTCTGAACATGCAGCAAAAGTCCTCACTCTTTTGTATCAGCTTTCGGACAGCCTCGAAAGCAGTCAAGCTTCGAAGAAATAAATAAACAGATCCTCTCTAAGTAGATTCCCATCCATCCCTTCCAGGCAAAATCCTCCAAACCGACATCCTTCTCGCTAATCTCCTCCTGGATGCTAGACAACCCCCCTTCAGTTGATCTCCTTCCAATCGAACTCCTTTCGGACATCAGTTGATTTCCTTCCCATCAACCCCCATCCATCCGAACTTCTTACATCAGCTAAGAGGGTACTCACTATTATGTATCTGCCTCTCCAATAGGACTCCTTCCAGAATTCTATAATAAGATTATTTTTGGAGTTCTCCTTTAGTCGGACTTCTCCTTCCAGCAGACTACTTCCAAATTCTTCCAGCGGGCTTCCTTCAAAACTCCTCTAGTCACAGGACTTTCAAACTTCTTTCAGCCAAAACTCCCTACAGTTGTCCAGAAAAGCCTCCATGCCTATGTAAATCTGACTATCTATATAGCATGAATCTACTTACACACAAACGATCTTGAAGGAGTATGAACTTCTCTAGAATTGATGAAATTTGAAGCTCTTCACCACCAGCGCCTACCTCCTTCAAACTTCAACTATTAAATCTCAATGGATTGGTACATTACGATAACGAACACCACTCTCTATAACAAACTCCACGTGGTCCGAGCAGTCCACTACCAGATGGTTATGGTTGTCGCTCTCAATTTATTATAGGCTCCGCCTATAAAAGGGATCCTTCAGATATGTTTCTCTCTAGAGCTCTCTTCTTCTTCCCAAAAATTTTGCTATTTTTTTTTTGAGCACCACATTTCTGTTGGCTAGAAGAGCTAACTTGATCGTCAGAGGTGAAGAAAAATCCTAATTTTTTGGACCAGGTTCGTTCAGATCTAATTAGATCAAGAGATATATTTCAAAAAAAATTTTCTTTGATCCAGATCAGATTTGGAATATTTCAGATCTGATCTTTATTATTTTAATAATTAAAATAAAATCTAAATAAATTAAATCAAATTTAATTTATCTTGAAGTAGGGTAATCCGATTACCCATTGATGATCCTGTAAGCAGCGGAAGGTTCTGGATCTAGCCACGTAAGTGCCTGGCCTCTACCAGTATCCACTTAAGTTGGATCTAGAGATCCTTTTCTTCTCTATCACATCTCCAAAAATCAGATCTGCATCTGATTTGGAGGATCTTCAAAATATCTTTTGAAGATCAGCAATTGTCCTTTGTAGCAGCGCAGCCTTCTAGCTTTTTATCTCCTTTCTCTCATCTGGATTGCACCAACTTGGATCCCAAACTCCTTTGGGCATGGAGAGGAGAGGGAGAAGATGGACTTGGCATGGAGGAGGAGAAGAGAGGCAGCAGTGGGGTGTGGAATTTTCAATTGATTTTAGATTCTCCTTGAGTTAGGCATAGGGTCTTATTTATAGACTATGCGTGATCCAACTCTTCTTCCCAACCAATCACAACCCTTTATGAAATCAGATCTAAATCTGATTGATGGAAATAGAGTCCCTTGGATTCCTCCTTAGATGGTGCCAAAGATCAGTCAAACTTGGTTCTTAGGAGAAGTCTAATTGGAATCCAAAAATGAGATGGAGTCCCTATCCAACAAGGACTCCTGGGCGCCTCCAGCTTGGGCACACGCCAAGGGTGGTGTGCGCCCTCCTCCTTGCCAGGTTCTGGCAGGAGGACAAGCCCCCACCAGCTCTCTAATAGGTGTGTGACACATGGATAGAAGTCAAAGTATCAATGATCAATATTTGACCAGTCAAAGGTCAATTTTTGACCAAAGTCAAAGGACGAGAAATGGCAGGTGACCAAAAATGGCAGGTATTGTCTTACAAAATAACACAACCCTTTTCTGACCTGGATACGCTCCAGTCAGACCAAGTGAAGGCCTCTGAATGAGCACAAACTCCTTTGGCTTAGTAAGGATAACTATTTATGATAGTAAAAGACGAATGTTAGGCTCAATCGAGTGCTAGCATAATTTTCTTGAACCTAACTGAATCTCATTCAGATCAATTGAACTAGATTAGTTCAATTGATGATCACCAGATTCAAACCCTTGTTTATGTGATCTAGTTAGATTCAGTTTTGAATGGTAATGGGATATGTCATGATCGACATCATCGAAACTTCTTTCGATGGATCAGAACTCTTCTGATTCGAACAGCTAGAATGATCGATCATCTAAATCATTCTAATTGCTCCCAAAATCTACCAGTAACACCTAACAGTATATGGTGGCAATCCATCAGAGCTGAATGCAAATCTCTTGGTGCAGCTACCTGTGTGATTAAATTCTTCTATCTTGAGCCCCGATCAGATTAGGATTTAGGTGAACTCGTCAAACCCTAGTCTCTGTCATATGATGTAATCATTCGATTCAAGTCCGATGTGAAAACATAAATAGAAACTCTTTCTATTATTTCATTCTGCCATGGCCATGGGCTTTTGGACTTGATTCTCATGATCATCATAGGGCTGCTCCTCTACCACTAAGGTAGATAGATTCTATCTTGATGCAATCCAGTTCCTACAATGAACATGCTATAGCCAACATACATCTCAGGGTTCCATATGGCTAGGAGATTGAGTTATGGTGTAGTCAAACTATTACACCCTCAAGGTGAACTGTCGATGCACCTCAGATCAAAGAACCAGACACACCACTGCAGCATTGAGTTAGTCATTGACGAGAAGGTAGACTTCCTAATGACTACTCGAGGTGGTCACGCTCAGTGCCCTCGTTCTCTAACAAGTATCTGTACTCTCGCTCCGATGTCTCCACATCCTAGACTCAAGACTCATCTACTAAAGAGAAGCAATTGTACACCAACCTTCTGGATCAATCACCATCCTCATGATGATCCTATGGTTGGGAGCATTTTATGAGTTAATAATGATTATTCATGTCTTAAATTTTCAACTCTTGAAAATATGAATTATCATTACCATTAACTCGAAGGATGTGTCACAGATACTAAATACACATATGTGATAGAAAATAACCCATTTTATTGATTTTAGTCAAAATTATAATTTTGCCCTTAGAGGTGTATTACAAGTGTCAGCCAATTCTGGCTTCTAGGGCACATATATCTAATAATCTTCCACATATCCTAAAATCAATTGGCTGCAAGTCTAAGTCCTATCTTCTCAAGGTGGGCTTTGATCTTCTGCTGTTCCAACGGCTTTGTAAGTGGGTCTGCCATATTTTTTGTGGAGTCAACTCTCTTGACCTCGATGTAACCCTTCTCGAGGTAATCACGGATGAGGTGGTATCGCCGCTCAATGTGCTTGGAGTTCTAGTGAGACCTCGGCTCCTTAGTAAGGGCTATGGCGCCATTGTTAACACAGTACAGAGGAATGGCATCTAATGGCATTACTCCAATTTTTGTAGCAAACCTCTTATAACAGAATGCTTCCTTCGTAGCCTCTGATGCAGCAATATATTCTGCTTCCATGGTGGAATCTACGATTTGCTTAGAACTCTTCTAGCTGACAGCACCACCATTGCACACAAATAGACTCCCAAATGTCGACTTTCGATCATCTACATCGAACATGAAATCTGAGTCTGTGTATCCCGGGACATGGAGTTCTCTATTACTAAAGACAAACATCATATCCTTAGTTCTTCTTAAGTACTTAAGGATACATTTCACAGAAGTCCAGTATTTTCACCTAGATTTGACTAATATTTGCTTGTGACACTAACAGCATGGGCTATATCAAGTCGTGTATATAGCATGGCATACATGAGGCTCCCTATTGCAGAAGCATAAGGGATCTTGCTCATGCGTTCTATTTCCTCAAGTGTGCTATGGCACATCTTCTTGGAAAGATGAATACCATGTCTGAATTGTACTAATCCCCTCTTAGAGTTTTTTCATACTAAACCTCTTTAGTACTTCCTCTATGTACATCTTTTGTGAAAGTCCTAGCATCCTATTCGATCTATCCCTATAGACCTTAATTCCTAGAATAAAGGATGCTTCACCTAGGTCTTTCATGGAGAATTCCTTGGACAACCATAATTTGACTGTCGTCATCATGAGAATATCATTCCCAATAAGGAGGATGTCATCCACGTACAGTACGAGGAAGACAACAGCGCTCCCACTGATCTTTTTGAAGACACACAGTTCCTCTTCATTTTTGATGAAACCAAACTTTTTGATCACATCATTGAAACGAGTGTTCCAGCTCCGAGATGCTTGCTTAAGTTCATATATGGACCTTTGCAGCTTGCAAACCTTGTGATCAGTATCACTGGATGTGAAACCTAGTGGCTATTCCATATAGATATCTCCCCTCAAGATATCCATTCAAGAATATCGTTTTCACATCCAATTGCCATATTTCATAATTGAAATAGGCTGCAACGGCAAGCAATGTGTGGATGGATTTTAGCATAGCCACTGGGGAAAAGGTATCCTGCTTCGCATTGACTATAACCTTTTGCCACTAGTCTAGCCTTGAATGTCTCCATATTTCCATCTGCACCAATCTTTGTCTTGAAGATCTATTTACACCCAATAGGTACTATACCTTTTGGTGGATCTACCAAGGTCCAGACTTGGTTCGAGTGCATCGAGTTAATTTTTGACTGTATTGCCTCTTGCCATTTCTTGGAGTTGATATCTGATATCGCCTCGTTGTAGGTTTTGGGATCATCACCATGAGCACCATTACCTACGAGGAACATTTTCTCTACTTTCTCTGAAATAATACCTAAGTATCTTTTAGGAGGACGAAAAACTCTTTTCGATCTATGAGGTGGAGGAGGTAGTGTTCTTATTGGCTCAACCTGATTTGGTTCCAAGTAGTCCTTAGCTTGTTGTTCTTGTGAGACTTTTTCATCAAGCTTAATCTACTTTCCAATGCCGCTATCTTGAATAAATTATTTTTCAAGAAAGATGGCATGTCGACTCACAATCATATTATGGTCTTTTGGAATGTTGAAATAGTATCCTAATGACTCTGTAAGATATCCTATGAATCGAGCTCTGAAGGACCAAAACTCTAACTTGTCCACTTATTGTCTTTTGACATGAGCCGGACAACCCCAAATTCTGAGATGACTCAAACATGATTTCTTACCATACCATATCTCATACGATGTGGTAGAAACGGTCTTAGAGAAAATCTTATTCAGAAAATAAATTAAATTTAACAATGAATATCCCCAAAAAAAATCAGAGAGGTCAGTGAAGTTCATCATGGATCGAACCATATCCAATAGAGTTCGATTTCTCCATTCTGAAATATCGTTGAGTTGAGGTGTTTCTGGTGGAGTCCATTGAGAGACTATGCCATTTTTCTTTAGATAGTCTAAAAATTTTTGGCTAAGGTATTCACCTCCTTGATCTGATCGAAGAACCTTAATGGATTTTTTAGTTTGTTTTTCTACTTCATGTCTGAATTCTTTGAACTTTTCAAAAGCTTTAGACTTATGTCTTATAACAAACACATACACATACCTAGATAGATCATCGATAAAGGTAATGAAGTAGATAAAATTGCCTCTAGCCGGTACATCAAATGGGCCACACACATCAGTATGTACTAGGGCAAGGAGATCTGTGGCCCATTCCCTATGTCCAACAAAAGGAAGTTTAGTCATTTTGCCTTGAAGATAAGATTCATAAGTTGGATATGACTCAAAAGTCAATGGACTCAATAGCCCATTTTTCTCCAATTTGTTGATCCTATCTTCTACTATGACCTAATCTCAGGTGCCATAGATATCTGTCATTTGGACTATCCCTAGGTCGTTTGGCATTCACATTTTGCTCGATAGTTAGAATAGATATATCAATATGTAGCTGATAAAGATCGTTAATAAGGAAACCATTTACAATTTTATTTCTTTCATAAAGAATGTTACAATGGTCCTTAAAGAAGGTAATCACATAGCCTTCTAGTGCTAAGCATGAAACAGAAATCAAATTCCTGCTAGCTATAGGCACATAATAATAGTCTTTCAAAACTAAGTCTAAACCAGATGGTAATCGAAGAGGATATATTTTCACCACCACTACAGCAACTCTTGCTCCATTATCGATGCGTAGGATCATGTCTCCATCCCTCAGCCTACTGCTATCCTCAAGATCCTGCATGGAAGTGCACAGATGAGCACTAGAACCAGAGTCAAGCACCCAACTGGATGTAGAAGAAATCGTAAGGTTAGACTCAATAACGAGCATACCTCTAGAAGGACCTTCCTTCTTGTTCTTCAGGGTGGCCAGGTAAGTAGGGCAGTTCCGCTTCCAGTGGCCATCGCTGTTGCAATGGAAATACTTTCCTTTGGCAGCAGCTTTCATCTTCGGCTCTACCTTCTTCTTCTTTCCTCCTTCCACCTTTTGCATTTTCGTAGACTTTTTTTTCTTTCTAGAAGACTTTCTTTTGGAAGAAGTCCGTTTCATAGCAAGAACTAAGCCTTTAGATCCTTTCAAGAAAGCTCAGCAGTGACCAGCATATTCATTAATTCAGCCAAGGAATTTTGAAGTTTGTGCATATGGTAATTCATGATGAATTACCCATATGCATCAGTCAAGGATTGCAGAATAATATCGTTCTACAGATCCAAGTCAAACTTCACATCGAGCTTCTCAAGCTCTTTCATGTCCTTGATCATCATCAAACAATGATCTTGGACTGACTACCCATCACGCATCTTAGCCTTGAACAGTCGTTTAGTGACTTGATACTTGGCTGCTCGACTCTGTTCATCAAACATCTCCTGTAGGTGAGCCAACATTTGGTGAGCAGTCTTTGATATCTTCATGTTGGCACTGAAGTTCATCAGATATCGAGCCTAACATGTAGTATCTGGCCTTATTATCTTCGTCTGTCCACTTATCCAAAGATGCTTTCTATTCAGCGGATGGACGAGCTGGTAAGATGGGAGGGTCCTGGTCTAATACATGAGTTAACTTTTCAAAATCCAAAATAATTTTGAAGTTCCAGAGCCAATCCTTATAATTTGGTCCGGTCAGTCTATGGGTGTCCAGAATTCATGCTAGTGGGTTGGATGCAGATATTTTCCTGTAGAGAGTCAAAGTTTTTAGTTAGATATTATAATTAAGACTTAACCAATTTATTTAGAAATTTTATTTTAAAATAAATTAGCTTCCACTATTTTCTCAGATCCCTACACTCCCTTTGTAGAGATGCAAAAATCTCCATAATTACTGATTTCTAGTGGGTGGTGCAGTCCCACCGACTTACTCATCACCTCATCTGATAGTTATTGGTGATGGGTTAGCCAATGAGTGAACAACTCTTGTTCAATGATTCTCTAATCATGATGCATCCAATCTTGATCTCTAAAGAAGAGATATCTTGGTTAATCAAAGTAGAGTCAATCGCTGAATATGCACTGCACTTTTTGAGTTTTCTCCATAATTAATAATGAGGTCGATTAAGCCCTGATCATAGGTGCCAGATAGCTAAGAGTAGAGCAGATACGGTCTCCAAGTTTACCATATTTCCTACTAGTTGGTCGGATAGGTGCGCGGTGGTTATGAAGTCTGGAAGGAAAGATGATAATAATATCTTAAGAAATGAAGAACTTGACTCCAGCCTTCAATAGTTTTAACATATCAAGTAGATTTTGAGAGCAGAAGAATACAGAGCCGACCTTCTCTCTAAGTTGGCCACTTTAGCTCCAGTCGAACTACTAAGAACAGTATTTTTATGGTTTAAATGTCAATGTTCGAAGGAAGTCGACAGCCCGTTCATGGCAGTCGAGCAATGAGCCGAGCTGGATCGAGACCGCTAGTATACTAATACCTCAAGGATGGAGCATCTTCCTTATGATCCGAAGAATCTCAGAAACTCAATAAATCAAGCCAGCTGGATATGTTATGTAATGAAGGCAGGATGTATAAAAGTCATATTTCCTTACCCGCTCTAGAGATTTGTCTTAGGCCTTAGAAGTCGACTTTTGCCTTAATGGGAGAGATACATTTGAAAGGGAATCTCTATAAGAAGTCATGTGGGGGCTAGATCCTTATACATAGACACTTCGGCAAGGTTATCTACTTAGCCGATCTTGTACCAGTGATTCTGTAGAGGATGTCAAATGAATTGAACCAAATATCAGAAAAATACAAACATTTCAAAGATAGCCGGCTTTCGAGCTTGCACCCTGAGCGCACCATGGCTATTTGCACAATGGAGAATCGATAACTCGACTTTTTTCAATGGCATCCGAACAACGAAATTTCTCTTGGTGGCAATAGGCTATTTTATAAAGTGGATTGAGCAGAACGCTCTGGACAAACATTAACTGAAGTAAAGGCACAGAGTTAGTCTACTGAAGTCAATTAATTTTATAGATTTGGCTTGCCTCACCCTCATAATAGATAATGGGCAGTAGTTTGCCAGGAGCAAGATTATCGAATTCTAATGAAGATTTGAACATCTTTCCAATCATTTTCACATCAGTTGCCCATGGCCCTGCAAGCAAACGGAGAAGCTGTAAAGTGTAACAACAGAATTCGTGTACTGTAGAGTATTAAGAGCAAGACTGAATAGAGCAAAAGAGACTTGGCATGGATGAATTCTATCATGTGCTCTGGGCATACAATTATCCGAAAGATTGAGTCACTAGAGAGACCCATTTGCCTTAGGCTTTTGGAATAGAGGCGGTTATCCCAATAAAAACTCAAACTTTCATGTGGCATGCACAATGTGATTGGCATTCTAAGTGAACGGAGCAAAACTCATATGGACCTTTGGGATAAACCTTCGAGCTTGGTTGAACGAAAAAATAAGTAAGAAAGCTCAAGAGTTCGGATGGTAGCTCAAGCAAAAAAGTAGCTCGCTACTAACAACATCAAATAGTCAAAGGCAAAATATTCAAAAATAGGAGAACTTAGTACTTTGGCGAGCCGCTATCTTTTTGCAACCTCATAGAATCAAGAGAATAGTCGCTCGCCAGAATTGAGGAAGGCCCGTAGTAAAGTAGATAGGAGGGTCATCCAACCCAAAACTTATCACTTGAAGGAGCCAACACCCCGCAGCCTTGGAATTCTAAAACTAGAATGTACTACCAGTAACTTTCTTCAATAAAGTTCTCCTATTCTAAGGGACATTATTATTTTCTTGTACATAAAATTATGTGATGATTAGATAATGAATAAATTGAGACTGTTTCCTCTAAAGCTACGCAGATAAAGTGGCCTTATAGGGAACAGGAGGGGCGTTATCCTAACATGAGCAAAATCGAAGGACTCATTAATTTAAGATGAGTGAGGAGAGAGGCCCTGACAATGGCCCTAATGTGGCCCCTATGGCCATGTTAGGAAGTAGGAGGGATCTCATCCTAACATGGGAAAAGTTGAAGATCTTGCGTTTGAGATTTAAGATGACCGATGAGGGGCGAGGCCCAACAATGGCCCTAATATGCCCCTTAACAGTTCATGTAGAAAATAGGAGAGACTCATACTAACATGAGTAAAATTTGTAAACGCCTCGTTAATTTAAGATGAAAGGAAAGGTCCTGACAATACCCTAATGTGCCCATACAGCCTTTAGGAATAGAAGGAGGACTTCATCCTAACAAGCAAAGTCGAACGACCTATAATTAAGACAAGATGAGGGAGAGGTCCTATCAATGCCCTAATGTGCTCCCACAGCCATGTTAAGGATAGAAAATTCATCCAACATGAGCAAAGGAAGACCTCGTTTAATTTAGATGAGATGAGAGAAAAAGCCCTAACAATGGCAACTAATCACCCCTTATGCAACAAGAGAACCTCATCCTAACGGTGAATATGGTGCAAAAGCTCGATATAACTGAGCGTGTGGAGAGGAGAACCCCGTCAATGCCCTACCATACTCTACGATTGCGCAAAATATAGAAGAGAAATTCCGTCCTAATGCGAACGATGCCTGAAGAGCCTCATCAACCCTAAAGGATAAGAGAAGGAAAAGCCCTAACGCAATGATTCACTTATGACGCATGCCCCTAGGCTACAACAATTCCGAAAGGGAACCCCACTCTAGTTCAGGGGCGACTCAACCGTGCATTCATAAAACAGGCATCTCACTGAAGACGAAGCACAGGAAAATGAATGTAAGAGAAATAAATCCATTAATAGCATTGAATATGTACAAGAAAATGACTGAAAATGTACCATTTTATTGCAAAAACCAGTTTGCTAATATGAAGTAAAGGCAGCAGGTACCGATACATCCAAAAAAAAAGAGAAAAAGAGAAATATCATTGGGAAATCCTAAAGGGTTCGACTCTTCAAACTTCAGACCTGGTGAACCATTACAAATATTCCTTAGTACGATCAACTTTCCGTCCACGTAGCTTCCTTTGCCTCATCAATTTATTCGACATCCCTGTCGCTTGGTGTATTACCTCTGACTCTCAACAGCCTCTTCTTGGACCCGAACTTATCCTCCTTATCCTTGGTAGCTGACCCATAAGTCAGCTCGTGCTTTAGCCGCTGCACCTCAGCTTTTCTCACACCGACCGACTCCTAGATTACTCAATGTCCCTCTTCAAGAAGTGTACCTCCCTCAACCTCCCTGCTTTTAACCAGTCCGAAAGCCATCATCAAGTGCTACTGGATTGGCTACCCCATTGTAGAGCACCAAGTTTTGTTCTAGCTTGGACATTTCTTACACTCCAGCCCAGTCGTAAAGTCTCATAATGTGAGCCTCAGGCACCATACAGGCTTTCTGTAAGACGGTAGAACCTCGTTGACTAAGTTCCATTCGAATCATAATCAGTCAGAGGACCATCATGAGCTTCCTCTAGAAGTTGAAATCTTCTCCCTTCATCGCCTTGAGTGAGTTCTCAGGGAGCCGATCTTGCAACACATCAATGCCAGATTTGTCCACTTTCAATCTTCCAAATCAGCAGCTCCCTCTCGAAACTGTCCCTCCAAATGCGAAGCTCACGGAGTCTTCATTGAAACTTGCGAAGAGCGAAGTGACCTCTTTTGGTCGCCTCCAAAGCATTCTTTGAGAAGCCGAAAGAAGTCATCCTCCATCTCTTCATTTCTCTTAGGTGATGAAACCTCCTTCTTTAAAACCTTTATTAGGGTTTTAGGGAATGGCCTGAGTAGGGGCTTCGACATCATTTGATAGTGATTGCCTTGGCTAGATCATTGGAAGGATTATAAACTGACATTCGCGTCGACGGCCTAAGTGCAGAGGACAAAAGTTATTATCATTTTTAACAATATTGAGTACACTAAAAAAAAAGAAAGGTACATACAATCGAGATTTTCAAACCTCGAATCGGATGCAGATCGGGCATGCGAGGTCGGGTCACCTTTGCAGCTTGTGAGTCGGAATAGACTCAGGAGCTCAGTTGGAGTTTGGGAACACCTAGGGTAGTGTTCGGTTGATAGCGAGATGTGGCACCAATTGTTGAGGGACCGTCTTTTCATCCGTCTCATCGTGTCAAAAGTCAAGGTCCACTCTAGGGAGTAGTTCATCCATCCTCCTCAATCATAGATCTCGAACCCTCCAAAAGCTTCCTAGTGAATGCAATCTGGATTGTCCTCCATGTACTTTGGAGATTTGAAGCTTCAATAATGTCCCTCTCCCTTCGATGCTGACCTCTCTCCTTCACCCTCTTCCCCTTTATACTTCAGAGAGAACAGGGCTGCCTCCAGTCTTGGCGAGAAACTTTTCCCTTTTCTGCAATGTCGTCCCGAAGGGCTCGACCTCTATGGTTTGAATTTCTTGAGCCAGGTGCCTTCAGACAAAGGTGACCTTAGCCCGAATCCATGCCTCGGAGCCTTTCCAACTGAACCTCCTATAGGGTTGGCTTTTAGATAAGCCTCGACGCTGCGAAAGTCGGTGCCTTGAGGGGCAAAAAAGTTAATGCCCCCAACATAAGAATAGAAGAGATTAAGTCAGACTTTAACAAGTGCACCCTCATAAACAAGTTTGAAAGAAGGTCACCTACAATAGCGGCGAAGGACTCATCCAAATCTCTCAACATCCACCACTCCAACCATTTTCTCAATAATGTGCAGGAGGATGTCTACCCTTCATTAGGATTGGACAACTCTCCTGATCGAACCCAAGGAAGCTCGCTCACTGCGGAGCCTTCTCCACTCAACACCCTCAGCCGTCCTCATCTCTTCTTTTCTGACAACGTTTTTTCTTCTTCTTCTTTTCAACGACCTCAAGCGCTCGAGAGGTTGGTGGGCATCCTCTTGCGGCAAGATCAGCTGGTGCGCCACGTCAACTCAGGATGGGCATTGCCAGGATCGACAGCGTCAGGTGGTCATCCAATGTGAGCCTTCTTTCGTTGTTTAATAGAAGCACCTTACTCTAGGGACTTGATCCCCATGGTCAGACAATTCCGCTCCTCAGTTCGTTGGTAGTCATCTCTAAAGAAAAGAAACCAGAAGTCAGAAAAAGAAAGGAACGTGTGCAAGCAATTGGCAGGCCATGGGAGGACTACCTACCCGGATTGAGAGGAATGAGACCAAAGTTGAATAAGTCTGGTCCGCCAAGAGCTTGAAGACAAGAGGGCTTAAAAGTCTTCAGCTTGTCGACTGAACTCGATCCCTCTTCTCTCACAGCCCTAGGAGCTCAAGTAACTGGAGTTTCTTTTCCCCGCCATGAATGGAATTTCTAGTTCTAACAAAAACAGGAACAAAAAAGAATTTCTCTCCTTCAGTTATGAATGAAAGAGGGGGTGCCCTTGGAGCAACCCCTTCCTTGCTGAACTGGAAAGACACGATACCATACCGCTCTTTACGTGGTGATGTTTTGAAAATGAAGATGAAGATTATGGAATAAGAAATGGAAGGTTGGCAACATCGACCATGACACAGAAGGAGAAAATCCCTATGATAACCTAAAATTGTGCCATGATGGTGAAGGACATGTTTAAAACCTGAATAAGTTGGCTGAAAAAAAGATGTATCGATAGCTAAGTCCCATTCCAAATGTTTTGACTAACAAGCAAGTTCGGTCAGGAGGACAAAAGCTAGCTCAATCGCTGGGGCCAAGAAGTTCAAAGTTCGCAATGGAAAAATTTCGACTGGATCCTAATCAATGAAGATCTTTGTGTCGAAGTTATATGAAATGTACAGGTACTAAAGGAATGGTTAGGTACTTCTACAACCTCGAGGTCCTTATGAGGAAGTCCTAAAAGCTAAATAAGCCAAACTCCTAGAACCGATCGGCCAGGACTATCAGAGGACATAAGGATTCAAAACAAAAGTGAGAACATCTTCAAAAAATCAAAGAAAGTAAAATCTGAGACTCTCTCAAGAACAAATGGATAGAGATGACAAAGGTATGGATAATCAAGAGAGAAGATCAGGAACTAACCAAATGCCTGAAAGAAGCAGAAACAGTGGCAACTCGATGAAAGCCGAGGGAGCCCCCAAAATCAAGAGCCGCTAGATAGACAGTCGGAGCCTAGAGAATGAAGGAAGAACGGACCAGAGGGAAAGAGAGGAGGCCTGAGCCAGATGAAATCAAGAACAGAAAAGAGCTTAAATAAGCCATAAGATCCAAACATTTAGTGCAGTCTCCGTCGATCAATCTCGGGTCGATGCGTGCCCCACTCATCACAACAACAGACACAAAGGCAGAATGTTTAAATTACATCTGCCCGGAGGGCACACTTTGATGGGAATTCCAGAATATTATCTTTTTAGATCAACGTCATATTAAAATTCGTGCTAGTACGAAAAAAGTCGGGACACTATGTGCTATTGATACGGAAATAGAAAAAGAGAACTTCGGCACTCGATTCTTTACTCCCATTGTTCAAACTTTGACTTGTGGAAGGGGACCTCGTGTTGGATGAAAACCTCTTTCTGTCGAAGTCCAATGGATGCAAGCCTTCAGGTGATTCATGCCAGCGAAGGCAGCAACGTCCTGATCTAGGCCAAATGAAGAAATTTATGCTCAGCGCACGATAATGCGGACTCAATTTTGAATTTATCGATCCGATGGCTTCTTACACTCAATTCTAGCTCTTCAATATCCCAGAAACCTACAAGGCATTATAAACTTCACTCAGATGAGAATGTACCCCCCAGGCCAACTGAGTAGACAGGATAATTTTGGCTTGGTTTGGCCGACCTTAGTGTTCTTTGAATCTCTCCGCCAGCAAAAAGGCCATCCAAGCTATCGATATTGGATCTCGCAATACATCGGTCAACAAAACTCCCTCTCCAACATACAAACCTACAATATGCTCAAGGATATGCAGGATTCGGGTCCTGGCATCAAGAACTCTAACATCACAAAAGTCCTCACTCTTTGTATCAGCTTTCGGACACCTCGAATCGCAGATCAAGCTTCCGAAGAATATAAATAACCAATCCTCTCTCTAAGTAGATCCGATCCATCCTTCCAGGCAAATCTCTCCACAGAGCACATCCTTGCTCGCAATGCTTCCTCCTGGATGCTAGCACCCCTAGTTCGATCAGTCCTTCCACTATCAACAAATCCTCTCGACATCGTTATTTCTTCCCATACCAGATTTCGATCGCGAACTTCTACACGAGCAGCCGAGGGTAGCAGTCACATTATGATTGCACTATCACATCGAGAACAGAGACTACCTTCCAAGAGATTCTATATATAAGGATAAATTTGAGTTCTCCTTTACGTCGGACTTACTCCTTCCAGCAGACACTTCCAAATTCTTTCCAAGGGGCTTCCTTCAAAAACTCCCTGCTCACAGGACTTTCCAAACTTCTTTCAGCCAAAACTCCTACCAGTTGCCAGAAAAGCCTCCATGCCTATGTACAATCTGACTAATCTATATAGCATAAGAATCTACTTACACACAAACGATCTTGAAGAGTAGAACTTTCTCTAGAATCTTGATGAAATTGAAAGCTCTTCACCACCAGCGCCTAACCCTTCAAACCCTTCAACTATTATATATCTAATGATATGAGTACATACGATACGAACACCACCTCTATATACAAACTCCAGATGACGGTCCGAGCAGTCCATACCAGATGGTTATGGTTGTCGCTCTCAATTTATTATAGGCTCCGCCTATAAAGGGATCCTTCAATATGTTCTCTCTCCAGAACTCTCTTCTTTCTTCCCCAAAAATTTTGCTATTTTTTTTGAGCACCACATTCTCTTTGTGGCTATGAAGAAGCTAACTTGATCTCAAGGTGAAGAAAAATCCTAATTTTTTTTGGACCAGGTTCGTTCAATCTAATAGATGCCAAGAATATAGTATTCAAAAAGACAATTTTCTTTGATCTCAGAATCAGATTGTAATATTTCAGATCTGAATCTTTATTATTTTAATATAATAATACAAATCTAAATAAATTATAATCAAATTAATTTATCTTGAAAGTAGGGTAATTCGATTACCCATGAGACCTGGTAAGCACGGAAGGGTTCATGGATCTAGCCGTAAGTGCCTGGCCTCTACCAGTATCCACTAAAGTTGATCTAGAGATCCTTTTCTTCTCTATCAATCTCCAAAAATAAGATCTGCATCTGATTGGAGGAATCTTGCAAACATATCTTTTGAAGATCAGCAATGTCCTTTGTAGCAGCGCAGCTTCTAGCTTTATCTCCTTTCCTCATCTGATTGCACCAACTGGATCCCAGAACTCCTTGGCATTGAGACGAGAGGGAGAAGATGGACTGTGCATGGAGAAGGAGAAGAAGAGCAGCAGTGGGGTTGGGGGGGGGAAAATTTTTGTCCCACATTGATTTTAGATTCTCCTGAGTTAGGCATAAGGGGTTTATTTATAGAACTATGCGTGACCAACTTTCTTTCCCAACAATACAACCTTTATAGAATCAATCTAAATCTGATTGATGAATAGAGTCCCTTGGATTCCTCCTTAGATGGTGCCAAAGATCATCCAAACTTGGTTTTAGGAGTAAGTCTAATTGGACCCAAAAATGAATGGAGTCCCCTATCCAACAAGACTCCGTGGGCGCCTGCAGCTTGGCACACCCAAGTGGGGTGTGCCGCCTCCTCCTGCCAGGCTGCAGGAGGTACAAGCGCCCCCCACTTCTAATAGGTGTGTGACACATTGATAGAAGTCAAGAGTAAAGATTCAAGGATATATTTGACCAAGTCAAAGTCAATTTTTTGGACCAAATCGGCATCCTAGCGTACGAGAAATGGAGGTGACCAAAATGGCAGGTATTGTCTTACAAAATTAACACACCTTTTCTGACCTGGATAACGCTCCAGTCAGACCAAGTGATAGGCCTCTGAATGAGCACAAAGCTTCTTTGGCTAGTAAGATAACTATTTTGATAGTAAAAGACGAATGTTAGGCTCATCGTAGTGCTAGCATAATTGTTCTTGAACCTAATGAATTCTATTCAGATCAATTGAACTAGATTATCCATTGATGATCACCGATCAAACCTTTTTATGTGATCTAGTTAGTTCAGTTTTGATGGTAATGGATATGTCATGATCGACATCATCGAAACTTCTTTCGATGGGATGCAGAACTCTTCTGATTCGAACAGCTAGAATGATCGATCATTCTAAATCATTCTATTGCTCCCAAAATCTACCAGTAACACCTAACAGTATATGGTGGCAATCCATCAGAGCTGAATGCAAATCTCTTGGTGCACGCTACCTGTGTGATTAAATTCTTCTATCTTGAGCCCGATCAGATAGATTTAGTTGTGACTCGTCAAACCCTATTCTGTCATATGATGTAATCATTCGATTCAAGTCCGATGTAAAAACATAAATAGAAACTCTTTCTATTATTCATTCTGCCAGTGCCATGGGCTTTTGGACTTGATTCTCATGATCATCATAGGGCTGCTCCTCTACCACTGAAGTAGATAGATTCTATCTGATGCAATCCAGTTCCTACAATGAACATTGCTATAGCCCAACATACACTCTAGGTTCGATATGGCTAGGAGATTGAGTTATGGTGTAGTCAAACTATACACCTCAAGGTGAACTGTCGATGCACCTCAGATCAAGAACCCAGACACACCACTGCAGCATCGAGTTAGTCATTGACGAGAAGTAGACTTCCTTAATGACTACTCGAGGTGGTCACGCTTGCAGAGTGCCCTCGTTTCTCTAACAAGTATCTGTACTCTCCTCCGAGTGTTCTCCACTCCTAGACTCAAGACTCATCTAGCTAAAGAGAAGCAATTGTACACCAAGCCTTCGGATCAAATCACCATCCTCATGATGATCCGGTATGGTTGGGAGCATTTTATGAGTTAATAAATGATATTCATGTCTTAAATTTTTCAACTCTTGAAATATGAATTATCATTACCATTTAACTCGAAGGATGTTCACAGATGCACTAATATACATCATATGTGTGATAGAAAAATAACTCCATTTTTGATTTTTAGTCAAAATATAATTTTGCCCTTGAGAGGTGTATTACAAGTGTCAGCCAATTCTGGCTTCTAGGGCACATATATCTAAAATAAATTCTTCGCGTGTAGAGCCGTAAATCATTGGGGCCGAATTGCGTTAAGTCCTGTAATGCTTCTGAAGGTGGGCTTTATCTTCTCTGGCCAAGTGCTTTGTAAGTGGTCTCCATATTTGTGGAGTCACTCTCTTGACCTCCGATGTAACCCTTCTCGAGGGTAATGCACGAATGAGGTGGTTATCGCCGCTCAATGTGCTTGGAGTTCTATGAGACTCGGTCGGTGCTTTAGAAGGGCTATGGCGCCTTTGTAACGACAGTACAGAGGAATGGCATCTAATGGCATTACTTGCCAATTTTTGTAGCAGAAACCTCTTAAACAGTAGATGTCTTGCCTTCTAGCCTCGATGCAGCAATATATTCTGTCTTCCATATGGTGGACATCTACGTATTTGCTTAGAACTCTCCTAGCTGACAGCACACATTGCCACACAGATTAACCCCAATGTCGACTTTCGATCATTCTGAACATCGATAATAGTCGTTTGGTCTGTGTATCCCCGGACTGGAGTTCTCTATTACAAGACAAACATGCATATCCTTAGTTCTTCTTAAGTACTTAAGGATACATTCATCAGAAGTTCCAGTATTTTTTCACCTAGATTGTGACTAATATTTGCTTGTACACTAATCAGCATGTGGCTATATCAAGTCGGTGTATATAGCATGGCATACATGAGGTCTCCTATTGTGCAGAAGCATAAGGGATCTGTCTCATGGCGTTCTATTTCTCAAGTGTGCTATGGCACATCTTCTTGGAAAGATGAATACCATAGTCTGAATTGTTTACAATTCCCCTCTTAGAGTTTTTTCATAAACCTTTTAGTCTTCTCTATGTACATCTTGTTGGAAAGTCCAGCATCCTATTCGATCTATCCCTATGTAGCCTTAATCCTAGACATAAAGGATGCTTCACTAGGGTCTTTTTCATGGAGAATTGGTCCTATGTGAACAACCTAATAATTGACTGCTCATCAATAAATATCATTCCCAATAAGGAGGAGTCATCCACGTACAGTACGAGGAGACAACAGCGCTCCCATGATCTTTTTGAAGACACAAGTTCTCCTTCATTTTTGATGAAACCAAACTTTTGATCACATCATTGAAACGAGTGTTTCCAGCTCCGAGATGCTTGCTTAAGTTCATATATGGACCTTTGCAGCTTGCAACCTTGTGATCAGTATCACTGGATGTGAAACCTAGTGGCTATCGATATAGATTGATCTCCCTCAGATATCCATTCAAGAATATGTTTTCACATCCATGCCATATTCATAATTGAAATGGCTGCAACGAATCAATGTGTGATGATTTAGCAGCCACTTGGTGGAAAGAGATATCGCTCTTCGCATGTACTATAACCTTTTGCCACAGCTAGCCTTGATGTCTCCATATTTTCCATCTGCACCAATCTTTGTCTTGAAATCTATTTACACCCAATAGGTACTTATACCTTTGTGTGTATCTATCGAAGTCCACCGCGATACTGGTCGACATCGTTTAATTAGTTGACTGTATTGCCTCTTGCCATTTTCTTTGGAGTTGATATCCTGGTATCGCTCTCGTTGTTGGGGAGTTGTTTTGGGGTATCATCAAGACCTGACGAGCACCTATTTACTAACGAGGGTAACATTTTCTCTAACTTTTCTCTGAATTAATACCTAGTATATCTTTAGGAGGAGGAAAAACTTCTTTTTCGATCTATGAGGTGGAGAGGTAGTTTCTTATTGCTTCAACTGATTTGGTTCCAAGTAGTCCTTAGCTTGGTTTGTTCTTTGAGACTTTTTCATCAAGCTTAACTTACTTTCCAATGCCGCTATCTGAATAAACTTATTTTTCAAGAAAGATGGCATGGTCGACTCACAATCAATTGGTCTTTTGGAATGTTGAAATAGTAACCTATGCTCTGTAAGATACTATGAATCGAGCTCGAAGACCAAAATCTTAACTTGTCCCTTTATTGTCTTTGACATGAGCCGGACAACCCCAATTCTAGATTGACTTCCAAACATGATTTCTTACCATACCATATCTAATACGATGTGGTAGAAACGTTCTTAGAGAAAATCTTATTCAGAAAGTAATAAATTAAATTTAACAATGAATATCCCCAAAAAAAATCAGAGAGGTCAGTGAAGTCATCATGGATCGAACCATAATCAATAGAGTTCGATTTCTCCATTCTGAATATGCGTTGAGTTGAGGTTTTCTGGTGGAGTCCATTGAGAAGACTATGCCATTTTTCTTTAGATAGTCTAAAAAATTTTGCTAAGGTATTCACCTCTTGATGATCGAAGAACCTTAATGGATTTTTTATTTGTGTTTTTCTACTTCATGTCCTGAATTCTTTGAACTTTTCAAAAGCTTTAGACTTATGTCTTATAAGCAAACACATACCATACCTAATAGATCATCGATAAAGGTAATGAAGTGATAAAATTGCCTCTAGCCGGTACAAATCAAATGGCCACACACATCAGTTATGTACTAGGGCAAGAGATCTGTGGCCCATCCCTATGTCCAACAAAGAAAGTTAGTCATTTTGCACTTGAAGATAAGATTCATAAGTGATATGACTCAAATCAAATGGACTCAATAGCCCATTTTTCTTCCAATTGTTACTCCTATCTTCTCTACTATGACCTAATCTTCAGGTTGCCATAGATATCTGTCATTGGACTATCCCTAGGTCGTTTGGCATTCACATTTGCTCGATAGTTAGAAATAGATAATCAAATGTACATGATAAAGATCGTTAATAAAGGAAAACCATTTACAATTTTATTTTCTTTCATAAAGAATGTTACAATGGTCTTAAAGAACGGTAATCACATAGCCTTCTAGTGCTAAGCATGAACAGAAATCAAATTCCTGCCTAGCTATAGCACATAATAATAGTCTTTTCAAAACTTAAGTCTAAACCAGATGGTAATCGAAAGAGGATATATTTCACCACAATTACAGCAACTTGCTCATTATCGAATGCGTAGGATCATGTCTCCATCCTCAGCCTACTGCTATCCTCAAGACTCCTGGCATGAAGTGCACAATGAGCACTAGAACCAGAGTCAACCAACCACTGAATGTAGAAGAAATCGTAAGGTTAGACTCAATAACGACAACCTCTAGAAGGACCTTCCTTCTTGTTCTTCAGGTGGCCAGGTAAGTAGAGCAGTTCCGCTTCCAGTGGCCATCGCTGTTGCAATGGAAATACTTTCCTTGGCAGGCAGCTTTCATCTTCGGCTTCTACCTTTTTCTTCTTCCTCCTTCCACTTTTGCATTTTCGTAGACTTTTTTTTTCTTTCTAGAAGACTTTCTTTGGAAGAAGTCCGTTTCATAGCAAGAACTAGCCTTTAGAATCCTTTCAAAAGCTCAGCAGTGACCAGCATATTCATTAATTCGAGCCAAGGAATTTGAGTTTTGTGCATATGGTAATTCATGATGAATTACCCATATGCATCAGTCAGGATTGCAGAATAATATCGTTCTACAGATCCAAGTCCAAACTTCACATGAGCTTCTCAAGTTCTTCATGTCTTGATCATCATCAAACATGATCTTGGACTGACTACCAATCAGCATCTTAGCCTTGAAGCATCGTTTATGATTGATACTTGGCTGCGACTCTGTTCATCAAACGATCTCCTGTAGGTGAGCCAACATTTGGGAGCAGTTTGATATCTTCATGTTGGCACTGAAGTCATCAGACATCGAGCCCATACATGTGTATCTGGCCTTATTATCCTTCGTCAGTCCCTATCCAAAATGCTTTTATCAGCGGATGGACGAGCTGGTAAGGTGGGAGGGTCCTGGTCTAATACATTGAGTTAACTTTTAAGAACTCCAAAAATATTTTGAAGTTCTGAGCCAAATCCTTATAATTTGATTGTCGGTCAGTCTATGGGTGTCCAGATTCTGCTAGTGGTTGGTGCAGATATTTCCTGTAGAGAGTCAAAGTTTCTAGTTAGATATTAATAATTAAGACTTAACCAATTTATTAAAATTTTATTTTAAAATAATTAGCTTCCACTATTTTCTCAGATCCCTACACTCCTTTGTAAGAGATGCAAAATCTCCATATTACTGATTTCTAGTGGGTGTGCAGTCCCACCACTGTACTCATCACCTCACTCTAATAGTTATTGTGTGATGGGTTAGCCAATGAGTGAACAACTCTTGTTCAATGATTCTCTAATCATGATGCCATCCAACTTGGTCTCTAATTCATGAATCTCATCATGTCGAATATTGATCCACTCTTTATTAAGTCAGACCCACATTTGCAAAGATTGATTCCTAGTTAAGTTCTCACTCGTTATCAAAATATTGAAGCCAATTTATCCTCCGCTCTGTAGCATCCAATGCTAATAGACATGGTTCATCTTTTGGTGCAACTGAGCCACTGTAACCAGCAGAATAAATCAACCCGGAAAGGGCCTCGCACATCTACAATGGTGGAAGACCATAATTAGTCTTTTCTTAGGGAAAGATTTGATTTAGATCTCAATTAAACTAGACTTGACATAGTCATAACTATTATGACTAACCTAGTGGCATGGTTAGCTCGATTATTGACCACCTCAGAAAAGAACTGAGTCAACAAATATGGCCAGGTAAGTGAGACGGTGGAAGGGATATACCATTAATCGATAAAGAACGCATTCAGAGTCGAGTAGCTTCAATTAAAAATAGTCGGTCGATCTGCCAAACTTACCTTAGAATACCAAATTGTTTGAGACAGAATCAATTGAGTTAGCCTATCAATCCAGACTCTAACACTGAGCCTAATTAGAGTCTTACTTGATCGATCACTCACTGTGACTCGATCTTGACCCAAACTTAATCCTATAGTTGGTCAATTTAAGCATTGTTGATCCATCTAACCAACTCTTGATTTGGTTGATCAACGCTAGACCTAATTGAGCTACCGAAGCCGAACCAGATTTATGAATATATGTTAGATCTAAATTTAATTTTAGACGTATTGGATATTTTATAAACTTAATTCTTAATTAAGTTTAGGGATTCTAAAAAAAATATAAAAGATCCTAGAGGTTTCAGGATCTAGGTTTTGCAGAAAGTAAGTTTTTCAATTTCTGATTAAGGACGAACGCGCAGCACCCCTAACATACATAAGAACACCCTCATCGATGGAGAGGAGAGGGTATTTAAGCCCTATTGTTCTTATGATCGGACTGGCCAAGGGGAACCCTTAATTCAGAAATACAACAATCTACACAAATAATTAGATCTGAAGCATATATCTCATAAAAAAATAGATCTAATTAAAAATTTTTGTATATATCAATATATATGCATGCATGCATGTTTATCAATTAAATTATCTCATATTCATCTAAAAATTAAATTTAAATTGATCTATCAAATAATATTTAATCTAGACCTATTTACAGAACTATTCTATAACTGTGTCTAACATGCAACTATCATATCTCATATGATAATATAATTTATTTTATTTCTATTTTTAGATTAGATTATAACTATTTATAATGATCAAAAAATAAAATAAATTAGTCTAAAAATTATATTTAATCAAAATAAAATATGATCAATACTAGACTACACATAGAAAATTTATTCCTAGTCTAGTTATGTATCTCATACAATATTAGATCTAGATTAATTTATTATTAATTTTTTATTTTTAGATTTTAGATCTAATCAATCTCATTGATATCTAAAATACTGATAACTATAAGTTCAATTTAAAATAATCTAATAATGAAGTTTCTTATAAAAGTAGAACCTGCTCTGATCAGTTAAGAAAATCTGATTTCCATGAGTCAGTCGTTCAGATCTGTATTGGATCGAGAGCATATTTAAAAAATCCTCTTAGATCTAATTAAGATCTGATACTTTTTGATCTGATTTATAAATTTTATAAAAAATAAAAATTAAATTAATTTTGAATTAATTTTACCTTGATCCTGGGTAATCTGATTATCTTGATGATCCTGTGAAGCTCTAGGTTCTGGATCTAGCCATGCAACCCTGGCCTCTATCGATATCCCACTGGGTAGATTCTAGAGATCTTTCTCCTTCTTTTCTTTTCTCCAAAAAATTAGATCTGGATCTGATTTTGGAATCTTTCAAAACTTCTTCTGAAGATCATCACAGTCATCTCTGCAGCACGTGCTGTTCTTCCTTTTTTGTCATGCCTTTTCTTGCCTAACTCACACTAATTGAGGCCCAACTTCCTTGGGCAGTGGAGAGGAGAGAGAGGGCCTAGATGGTGCATGGAGAAGGGAGAGGGGCAACCTGGGTGTGGCTTAAGAGGAGTTCAAAGTGGCGTAGATAGGGTCTTTTATACGACTCTGCTGCGCCATGCTAGTGCTGCATCACTCCACCAATCACGTTTGCTTCATGCAATCAGATCTAAATCTGATTGTGAGGATGAATATTACCTATATCCTACAGATGAG
>QRFJ01005154.1:56193-81051 GCA_006176705.1 Cocos nucifera
AGACCCATAGGTTCATTCTTAGATGGCGCCTAAGACTGATCAAAGTAGATACCCAAGGGCCACCTAAGTAGAAACCAAGAAGGAACCTAGAGTCCCATCCGTATGGGACTCCAGCATCCCAATCCATGGGTGCATGCCATCCTAGGCATGCACCCCCTTCTTTATAATTTCTAGAGAGGGGACAAGCCCCTATCTACTCTCCAATAAGTGCATGACACATGGGCAGATGTCCAAAGGTCAAAGGTCAATGTTTTACCAAGTCAAAGTACAAGAATTAGCAGATGATGGAAAATGGCAGGTGTTGTCTTAAATTTATCTCATAAATTAAGACAACCCTTTTCTGACTTGGACAAGCTCTAGTCAGACCAGGTAAAGATATCTGAGTGAGCACAAACTCATTTGGCTCAGTCGAGATAACTTTTGTGATAGAAAAAGAAGAATGTTAGGCTCAATCGTGTGCTAGCATGATTTCCTAGAACCTAATTGAATCTTATTTAAATCAATTGAACTAGATTAGTCCAATTGATGATATCCAGATCCAAACCCTTATTTGTGTGATCCAATTAGGTTCAGTTCTATATGATAATGGGATATGTAGTGATCTCCATCATCGACATCATCAAAACTTCTTTCGATGGATCAGAACTCTTTTGATTCAGACAACTTAGAATGATCGATCATCTAAATCATTCTAATTGCTCCCAAAATCCACCAGTGACACCTAGCAGCATATGGTGGCAACCCATCAAAATTGAAAATGAACCTCTTGGTGCAGCTATTAGATATGTGGGCCTTAGAAGCCAGAATTGGCTGACACTTGTAATACACTTCTAAGGGCAATATTATAATTTTGACTATAAATAATAAAATGGATTATTTTCTATCACATATGTGTATTTAGTGTCTGTGATACATCCTTTGAGTTAATGGTAATGATAATTCTTATTTTCAAGAGTTGAAAATTTAAGACATGAATTTTCATTTATTAACTCATAAAATGCTCCTGACCGTAGGATCATCATGAGGATGATGATTGATCCGAAAGGTTAGTGTACAATCACTTCTTTATAGTAGATGAGTCTTAAGTCTATGGTGTATGGACATCGGAGCGAGAGTATAGGTACTCATTAGGGAACGAGGGCACTAAGCATGACCACCTCGAGTAGTCATAAGGAAATCTACCTTCTCGTCGATGACTGACTCGATGCTGCAGTGGTGTGTCTGGTTCTTTGACCTGAGGTGCATCGGTAGTTCACCTTGAGGGTGTTATAGTTTGACTACACCATGACTCGATCTCCTAGCCATTCAGAACCCTGAGGTGTATGTTGGCTATAGCATGTTCATTATAGGAATTGGATTGCACCAAGATGGAATCTATCTACCTCGATGGATGAGGAGCAGCCCTATGATGATCATGAGAATCAAGTCCATAAGCCCATGACCATGGCAGAGAGTGTGAAATAATAGAAAGAGTTTCTATTAAGGTTTTCACAATCGGACTTGAATCGAATGATTAAATCATATGATAGAAATTAGGATTTGACCAGTTTATCTTAACTCTAATCTGATCGGAGCTCAAGATAGAAGAACTTAATCACACAAGTAGCTGCACCGAGAGGTTCATTTTTAGTTTTAATGGGTTGCCACCATATGCTGCTAGGTATCACTAGTAGATTTTGGAAGCAATTAGAATAATTTAGATGATCGATCATTCTAAGTTGTCTGAATCAGAAGAGTTCTGATCTATCGAAGGGAGTTTTGATGATGTCGATGATGGAGAACATGACATATCCCATTTCCATATAAAACTGAACCTAACTGGGTCACACAAATAAGGATTTGAATCTGGATATCATCAATTGGACTTATCCAGTTCAATTGATTTGAATAAGATTCAATTAGATTCAAGAAAATCGTGCTAGCACATGATTGAGCCTAACGTTCTCCTTTCTCTATCATAAAAGTTGTCTTAACTAAGCCAAATAAATTTGTGCTCACTTAGGTATCTATACCTTGTCTGACTAGAGCTTGTCCAAGTCAGAAAAGGGCTGTCTTAATTTATGAGATAAATTTTAGACAACATCTGCTATTTTCCATCATCTACTAATTCTTGTACTTTGACTTGATCAAACATTGACCTTTGACCCTTGGACATCTACCCATGTGTCATACACTTATTGGGGAGCAGATAGGGGCTTGTCCCCTCTCTGAAAATTGGAAAGAAGGGGGTGCATGCCTAGGATCCCGTGTGCCCATGGATAGGGATGCTAGAGTCCCATATGGATGGGACTCCAGGTTGCTTCTTGGTTTCTACTTTGGTGGCCCTTGGGTATCTACTTTGATCGGTCTTAGGTGCCATCTAAGAATAAACCTATGGATCTCTCATCTGATTGGATCAAATGATGTCATCCTACCAATCAGATTTAGATCTGATTGCATGAAGCAACGTGATTGGTCGGAGTGATGCAGCACTGCATGGCGCAGCAGAGTCTGTAAAAAGACCCTATCTACGCCCACTTTTGAGAACTCCTCTTCCAAGCCACACCCCAAGGCTGCCCCTCTCCCTTCTCCATGCCACCATCTGGCCCTCTCTCTCCTCTCCATGCCCAAGGAAGTTGGGTCTTCAAATTAGTGTGAGTTAGGCAAGAAAAGGCTGACAAAAAAGGAAGAAGGCAGCAGTGCTGCAGAGATGATGGATGATCTTCAGAAGGTGTTTTGAAGATCCTCCAAATCAGATCCAGATCTAATTTTTGGAGAAAAGAAAAAGAAGGAGAAGATCTCTAGATCCAACTCGAGTGGATATCGATAGAGGCTAGGTGTTTGCATGGCTAGATCCAGAACCTTAGAGCTTCCACAGGATCATCAACGGATAATCAGATTACCCAAGATCAAGGTAAAAATTAATTCAAAATTAATTTAGTTTTATTTTTTTAATTATCAGATTATAAATCAAATCTAAAAAAGTGTCAGATCTAATTTGAATCTAAGAAAAAATTTTTGAAATATGTCTCTCGATCCAATCAGATCTGAACGAACCTGATCCAAAAAATCAGAATTTTCCTTCAACTGATATCAGAGCCAGGTTTCTTATATATTCTTATTAAATTAGATCTTATTTAATTTGATTAATCAATGATTTTAGATATCACATGAGATATTATTAGATCTAAAATTAAAAAATTAAAAAATTAAAATAAATTAATTTAGATCTAATATGTATGAGATACATAACTAGACTAGGAATAGAATTGTTCTATGTGTAGTCTAGTTTGATCATAATTTTTGTTTGATTAAAAGTAATTTTTAGAGCTATTTATTTTTTATTTTTTGATATTATAAATGTTATAATCAGATCTAAAAATAGAAAATAAAATAAAATTAATTATTCATATGAGATATGATAGTTGCATGTTTAGACTAGTTGTAGAATAGTTCTGCAAATATGTCTAGATTAAATATTATTTGATATGATCAAATTTAAATTTAATTTTTTAGATAATTATGAGATAATTTAGATTTGAAAAACATGCATGCATGATATATGTGATTTATATAAAATATATTTTAATTAGATCTATTTTTTATATGAGATATATGCTCAGATCTAATTTATTTTTGTAGATTAGTTGTATTTCTGATTAAGGGGTTCCCCTTGGCAGTCCGATCATAAGAACAAAGTAGGGCTTAAAGACCCTCTCCTCCCAATCGATGAGGTGTTCTTATGATGTGTAGGGGTGCTGCACGTTCGTCCTTAATCAGAAATTGAAAAACTTATTTTCTGCAAAACCCTAGATCCTGAAACTCTAGGATCTTTTTACATGTTTTATTTATGAACCCTAACTTAATTAAGAATTAAGTTTATAAAATATCAATTAGGTCTAAAATTGAGAATTTCAGATCTAAGACATATTCATAAATCTAGGTTCGGGCTTCGGTAGCTCAATTAGGTCTAGCGGTTGATCAAACCGAATCAAGAGTTGGTTAGATGGGATCAACACTACGTAAATTGATCGGCCTAATAGGATTAAGTCTGGGTCAAGATCGAGTCACGTGAGTGATCGATCAAGTTAAGACCTAATTAGGCTCAGTAATTAGAGTCTGGATTATAGGCTAACTCGATTGATTCTGTCTCAATAATTTGGTGTCTAAGGTAAGTTTGGCAGATACGACTGACTAATTTTTAATTAAGAGCTACTCGACTTGAATGCATTCTTATCGAATTAATGGCATATCCCTTCCACCGATCTCACTTACCTGGCCATATTTGTTGACTCAGATCTTTTCTGAGGTGGTCAATAATTCGAGCTAACCCATGCCACTAGGTTAGTCATAATGGTTATGACTATGTCAAGTCTAGTTTAATGAGACCTAAATCAAATCTCCCTAAGAAAAGACTAAGTCAAAGGTCTTCCACCATTGTAGATGTGCAGGCCCTTCCCGGGGTTGATTGTTCTCGGCTAGTTACAGTGGCTCAGTTGCACCGAAAAGATATAACCATGTCTATTACGCATTGGATGCTACAAGCCGGAGGATGAATTGGGCTCAATATTTTGGATACAGTGAGAGACTCAATTAGAAATTCAATCTATGCAAATGATGGGTCTGACTTAACTAAAGAGTGGATCAATATTCCGAACATGATGAGATTCATGAATTAGAGACCAAGTTTGGGTGCACCATGATTAAAGAATCATTGAACAAGAGTTGTTCACTCATTGGCTAACCCATCATCAATAACTATTAGGTGAGGTGATGAGTCAGTTGGTGGGACGCACCACCCACTAGAAATCAGTAATCATGGAGATTTTTGCATCTCTACAGAGGGAGTGTAGGGATCTGAGAAAATAGTAGAAGCTAATTTATTTAAAAATAAAATTTCTAAGTAAATTGGTTAAGTCTTAATTATAATATCTAACTAGAAACTTTGACTCTCTACAGGAAGATGTCTGCAACCAATTCACTAGCACGAATCCTGGACACCCATAGACTGACCAAATCAAATTACAAGGATTGGCTCCAGAACTTCAAAATCATTTTGGGTTCTAAGAAGTTAACTCATGTATTAGACCAGGACCCTCCCACCTTACCAGCTCGTCCATCAGCTAAACAGAGAGTGTCTCGAGATAAGTGGACTGACGAAGATAATAAGGCCAGATACGATATGTTGGGCTCGATGTCTGATGAGCTTCAGCGCCAACATGAAGATATCAGAACTGCTCGCCAAATGTTGGCTCACCTACAGGAGACGTTTGATGAACAGAGTCTTGCAGCCAAGTATCAACTCACTAAACGACTATTCATGGCTAAGATGCGTGATGGACAGTCAGTCCAAGATCATTGTCTGATGATGATCAAGAACTTGGAAGAGCTTGAGAAGCTTGGAGTGAGGTTGGACTTGGATCTGCAGAATGACATAATTCTATAATCCTTGATCGATGCGTATGGAAAGTTCATCATGAACTACCATATGCATAAACTTCAAAACTCCTTGACCGAACTTATGAACATTCTGATTACCACTGAGCTTTTCATGAAAGGTTCTAAAGGCTCAGTGCTTGCTATGGAATGGACTTCTTTCAAGAGAAAGTCTTTTGGAAAGAAGAAGAAGTCTGCAAAAAGGCAAAAGGAGGAAGGAGGGAAGAAGAAAAAGGCAGAGCTGAAGAAGAAGGCCATTGACAAAGAAAAGTATTTCCATTGCAATAATGACAGCCACTAGAAGTGGAACTGCCCTACTTACCTGGCCACCCTAAAGAAGAAGGAGGCAGGTCCTTCTGGAGGTATGCTCGTTATTGAGTCTAACCTTACGATTTCTTCTGCATCCAGTTGGGATGCTTGACTCTGGTTCTAGTGCTCACTTGTGCACTTCTATGCAGGGTCTTGAGGATAGCAGGAGGCTGAGGGATGGTGAGATGATCCTACGCATCGGAAAATGGAGCAAGAGTTGCTATCAGTGGCCGTGGGAACATACCCTCTTCGACTACCATCTGGTTTAGACTTAGTATTAAAAGACTGTTATTATGTGCCTGCAGCAAGCAGGAATTTGATTTCTATTTCTTGCCTAGCATTAGAAGGCTATGTAATTAGTTTTCTTAAGGACCATTGTAACATTCTTTATGAAAGAAATAAAATTGCAAATGGTTTTCCTTATTAACGGTCTTTATCAGTTACATATTGATGTATCTATTTTTAACTATCGAGCAAAATGTGAATGCCATAAAATCGACCTAGGGATAGTCCAAATGATAGGATATCTATGGCACCTAAGATTAGGTCATATAGCAGAAGATAGGATTAACAAATTAGAGAAAATGGGCTATTGAGTCCATTGACTTTTGAGTCATATCCAATTTGTGAATCTTGTCTTCAATGGCAAAATGACTAAAGCTCCCTTTTTTGTAGGACATGGGGAAAGGGCCACAGATCTCCTTGCCCTAGTACATACTGATGTGTGCGGCCCATTTGATGTGCCGGCTAGAGGCAATTTTGTCTACTTCATTAACCTTTACCGATGATTTATCTAGGTATGGGTATGTGTATCTTATGAGACACAAGTCTGAAGCTTTTGAAAAGTTCAAAGAATTCAGACATGAAGTAGAAAAAGCAAACTGGAAAACCCATTAAGGTTCTTCGATCAGATCGAGGAAGGTGAATACCTTAGTCGGAAATTCCTAGACTATCTCAAGAAAAATGGCATAGTCTCTCAATGGACTCCACCAGGAACACCTCAACTCAACAAAATTTCAGAATGGAGAAATCGGACCCTATTAGATATGGTCCGATCCATGATGAGCTTCACAGACCTTCCTGATTTTCTTTGGGGATACTGTCATTGTTAACTTCAATTTATCTACTGAATAGGGTTCCTTCTAAAAACCGTTCCTACCACACCGTATGAGATATGGCATGGTAAGAAACCAAGTCTGAGTCATCTCAGAATTTGGGGTTGTCCGGCTCATGTCAAAAGACAACAAGCGGACAAGTTAGACTTTAGGTCCTTTAGAGCTCGATTCATAGGATATCCTAAAGAGTCATTAGGATATTATTTCTACATTCCAGAAGATCACAATGTGATTGTGAGTCGACATGCCATCTTTCTTGAAAAATAGTTTATTCAAGATAGCGGCATTGGAAAGCAGATTCAAGCTTCGATGAGAAAGTCTCACAAGAGCAACGAGCTAAGGACCAAATGGAACCAAATCAGGTTGAGCCAATAAGAACACTACCTCCTCCACCTCGTAGATCGAAAAGAGTTTTCCATCCCCCTGAAAGATACTTAGGTATTATTTCAGAGGATGTAGAGAAAATGTTCCTCATAGGTAATGGGTGCTCATGGTGATGATCCCAAAACCTATAAACGAGGCGATATCAGATATCGACTCCTGAGAAATGGTTAGAGGCAATGAAGTCAGAAATTGACTCGATGCACTCAAACCAAGTCTGGACCTTGGTAGATCCACCAGAAGGTATAGTACCTATTGGGTGTAAATGGATCTTCAAGAGAAAGATTGGTGCAGATGGGAATGTGGAGACATTCAAGGCTAGATTAGTGGCAAAAGGTTATAGTCAACGTGAAGGCATTGACTATCAGGATACCTTTTCCCCAGTAGCTATGCTAAAATCCATCCGCACATTGCTTGCCATTGCAGCCTATTTCGATTATGAAATATGGCAAATGGACGTGAAAACGGCATTCTTAAATGGATATCTTGAGGAAGATATCTATATGGAACAGCCGCTAGGTTTCACATCCAGTGATACTGATCACAAGGTTTGCAAGCTGCAAAGGTCCATATATGGACTTAAGCAAGCATCTCGGAGCTGGAACACTCATTTCAATGATGTGATCAAAATGTTTGGTTTCATCAAAAATGAAGAGGAACCATGTGTTTTCAAAAAGGTCAGTGGGAGCGCTGTTGTCTTCCTCGTATTGTACGTGGATGACATCCTCCTTATTGGGAATGATATTCCCATGTTGACGATAGTCAAAATATGGTTATCCAAAGAATTCTCCATGAAAGACCTAGGTGAAGCATCCTTTATTCTAGGAATTAAGGTCTATAGGGATAGACCGAATAGGATGCTAGGACTTTCACAGAAGATGTACATAGAGGAAGTACTAAAGAGGTTTAGTATGGAAAACTCTAAGAGGGGATTAATACCCTTCAGACATGGTATTCATCTTTCCAAGAAGATGTGCCCTAGCACACCTGAGGAAATAGAACGCATGAGCAAGATCCCTTATGCTTCTGCAATAGGGAGCCTCATGTATGCCATGCTATGTACACGACCTGATATAGCCCATGCTGTGAGTGTCACAAGCAGATATCAGTCAAATCCAGGTGAAGAACACTGGACTTCTGTGAAATGTATCCTTAAGTACTTGAGAAGAACTAAGGATATGATGTTGGTCTTTGGTAATGGAGAACTCCAAGTCCAGGGATACACAGACTCGGACTTTCATGTCCGATATAGATGATCGAAAGTCGACATCTGGAAGTCTGTTTGTGTGCAATGGTGGAGCTGTCAATTGGAAAAGAGTTCCAAGCAGATAGTGATAGCAGATTCCACCATGGAAGCAGAATATATCGCTGCATCAGAAGCTGCGAAGGAAGCATTCTGGTACAAGAAGTTTGCTGCAGAAGATCGGAGTAATGCCATCAGATGCCATTCCTCTATACTGCGACAATAATGGCGCCATAGCCCTTGCTAAGGAGTCGAGGTCTCACCAAAAATCCAAGCACATTGAGCGGCGATACCACCTCATCCGCGATTACCTCGAGAAGGTTATGTTGAGGTCAAGAGAGTCAACTCCGTAGATAATGTGGCAGACCCACTTACAAAGCCGTTGGGCCAGCAGAAGATCGAAGCCCACCTTGAGAAGATGGGACTTAGACTTGTAGCCAATTGGCTTTAGGACAAGTGAAGAGATTGTTAGATATATGTGCCCTAGAAGCCAGAATTGGCTGACACTTGTAATACACTTCTAGGGGCAAAATTATAATTTTGACTATAAATAATAAAATGGATTATTTTCTATCACATATGTGTATTTAGTGTCTGTGATACATCCTTTGAGTTAATGGTAATGATAATTCATATTTTCAAGAGTTGAAAATTTAAGACATGAATTTTCATTTATTAACTCATAAAATGCTCCTGACCATAGGATCATCATGAGGATGGTGATTGATCCGGAAGGTTGGTGTACAATCGCTTCTCTTTAGTAGATGAGTCTTGAGTCTACGGTGTAGAGACACCGGAGCGAGAGTATAGGTACTCGTTAGAGAAACGAGGGCACTGAGCGTGACCACCTCGAGTAGTCATTAGGAAGTCTACCTTCTCGTCAATGACTGACTCGATGCTGCAGTAGTGTGTCTGGTTCTTTGACCTGAGGTGCATCGATAGTTCACCTTGAGGGTGTTATAGTTTGACTACACCATGACTCGGTCTCCTAGCCATTGGAAATCCTGAGGTGTATGTTGGCTATAGCATGTTCATTGTAGGAATTGGATTGCACCAAGATGGAATCTATCTACCTCGGTGGATAGAGGAGCAGCCCTATGATGATCATGAGAATCAAGTCCATAAGCCCATGGCCATGGCAGAGAGTGTGAAATAATAGAAAGAGTTTCTATTAAGATTTTCACATTGGACTTGAATCGAATGATTAAATCATATGATAGAAGATTAGGGTTTGACGAGTTCACCTTAACCCTAATCTGATCGGGGCTCAAGATAGAAGAACTTAATCACACAGGTAGCTGCACCAAGAGGTTTCGCATTTTTAGTTTTGATGGGTTGCCACCATATGCTGCTAGGTGTCACTGGTGGATTTTGGGAGCAATTAGAATGATTTAGATGATCGATCATTCTAGTTATCTGAATCAGAAGAGTTCTGATCCATCGAAAGGAGTTTCGATGATGTCGATGATGGAGATCATGACATATCCCATTACCATACAGAACTGAACCTAACTGGATCACACAAATAAGGGATTTGGATCTGGATATCATCAATTGGACTAATCCAGTTCAATTGATTTGAATAAGATTCAATTAGGTTCAAGAAAATCATGCTAGCACACGATTGAGCCTAATGTTTTCCTTTTTCTATCATAAAAGTTGTCTCGACTAAGCCAAATGATTTTGTGCTTACTCAGGTACCTATACCTGGTCTGACTGGAGCTTGTCCAAGTTAGAAAAGGGTTGTCTTAATTTATGAGATAAATTTGAGACAACACCTACCATTTCCATCATCTGCTAATTCTTGTACTTTAACTTGGTCAAACATTGATCTTTGACCCTTGGACATCTGCCCATATGTCATGCACTTATTGGAGAGCAGATAGGGGCTTGTCCCCTCTCTGAAAATTGAAAAGAAGGGGGTGCACCCCTAGGATGGTGTGCGCCCATGGATAGGGATGCTGGAGTCCCATACGGATGGGACTCTAGGTTGCTTCTTGGTTTTTACTTAGGTGGCCCTTGGGTATCTACTTTGATCAGTCTTAGGCGCCATCTAAGAGTGAACCTATGGGTCTCTCATCTGATTGGATCAAATGATGTCATCCCACCAATCAAATTTAGATTTGATTGCACGAAGCAACGTGATTGGCCGGGGTGATTCAGCACTGCATGGCGTAGCAGAGTCTATAAAAAGACCCTATCTACGCCCACTTTTGAGAACTCCTCTTCCAAGCCACACCCCAAGGCTGCCCCTCTCCCTTCTCCATGCCACCTTCTGGCCCTCTCTCTCCTCTCCACGTCCAAGGAAGTTGGACCTTCATATTAGTGCGAGTTACGCAAGGAAAGGCTGACGAAAAAGGAAGAAGGCAGCACTGCTGCAGAGACGATGGGTGATCTTCAGAAGGTATTTTGAAGATTCTCCAAATCAGATCTAGATCTAATTTTTGGAGAAAAGAAAGAGAAAGAGAAGATCTCTAGATCCAGCCTAAGTGGGTACCGGTAGAGGTCAGGCGCTTGCATGGCTAGATCCAGAACCTCAAAGCTTCCGCAGGATCATCAATGGATAATCAGGTTATCCAAGATCAAGGTAAAATTAATTCAAAATTAATTTAATTTTAATTTTTTAATTATCAGATTATAAATTAGATCTAAAAAAATGTTAGATCTGATCTGGATCTAAGAGAAAATTTTTTAAATATGCCTCTCGATCCAATCAGATCTGAACAAACCTGATCTGAAAAATCAAGATTTTCCTTCAACAGCTACTTGTGTGATTAAGTTTTTCTATCTTGAGCCCCGATCAGATTAGGGTTAAGGTGAACTCGTCAAACCCTAATTTCTATCATATGATTTAATCATTCGATTCAAGTTCGATGTGAAAATCTTAATAGAAACTCTTGCTATTATTTCACACTCTGCCATGGCCATGGGCTTATGGACTTGATTCTCATGATCATCATAGGGCTGCTCCTCTTCTACCAAGGTAGATAGATTCTATCTTGGTGCAATTCAATTCCTACAATGAACATGCTATAGCCAACATGCACCTCAGGGTTTCAAATGGCTAGGAGATCGAGTCATGGTGTAGTCAAACTATAACATCCTCAAGATGAACTGTCGATGCATCTCAGGTCAAAGAACCAGACACACCACTACAGCATCGAGTCAGTCATCGATGAGAAGGTAGACTTTCTTATGACTACTCGAGGTGGTCACGCTCAATGCCCTCGTTCTCTAATGAGTACCTAAACTTTTGCTCCGGTGTCTCTACACCATAGACTTAAGACTCATCTACTATAAAGAAGCGATTGTACACTAACCTTCGAGATCAATCACCATCCTCATGATGATCCTACGGTCAGGAGCATTTTATGAGTTAATAAATGAAAATTCATGTCTTAAATTTTCAACTCTTGAAAATATAAATTATCATTACCATTAACTCAAGGGATGTATCATAGACACTAAATACACTTATTGTTAGATATATATGCCCTAAAAGCCAGAATTGGCTGACACTTGTAATATACTTCTAGGGGCAAAATTATAATTTTGACTAAAATCAATAAAATGGGTTATTTTCTATCACATATGTGTATTTAGTGTCTGTGATACATCCTTTGAGTTAATGGTAATGATAATTCATATTTTCAAGAGTTGAAAATTTAAGACATGAATAATCATTATTAACTCATAAAATACTCCCGACCATAGGATCATCACGAGGATGGTGATTGATCCGGAAGGTTGGTGTACAATCGCTTCTCTTTAGTAGATGAGTCTTGAGTCTACGGTGTGGAGACATCAGAGCAAGAGTATAGGTACTCGTTAGAGAATGAGGGCACTGAGCGTGACCACCTCGAGTAGTCATTAGGGAGTCTACCTTCTCGTCAATGACTGACTCGATGCTATAGTAGTGTGTCTGGTTCTTTGACCTGAGGTGCATCAACAGTTTCACCTTGAGGGTGTTATAGTTTGACTACACCATTACTCGGTCTCCTAGCCATATGGAACCCTGAGGTGTATGTTGGCTATAGCATGTTCATTGTAGGAACTGGATGGCATCAAGATGGAATCTATCTACCTCGGTGGTAGAGGAGCAGCCCTATGATAATCATGAGAATCAAGTCCAGAAGCCCATGGCCATGGCAGAGTGAAATAATAGAAAGAGTTTCTATTTAGATTTTCACATCGGACTCGAATCGAATGATTACATCATATGACAGAAACTAGGGTTTGACGAGTTCACCTAAACCCTAATCTAATCGAGGCTCAAGATAGAAGAACTTAATCACACAGGTAGCTGCACCAAGAGGTTCACATTCAGCTCTGATGGGTTGCCACCATATACTGCTAGGTGTCACTGGTGGATTTTGGGAGCAATTAGAATGATTTAGATGATCGATCATTCTAGCTGTTCGAATCAGAAGAGTTCTGATCCATCGAAAGGAGTTTCGATGATGTCGATGATAGAGATCATGACATATCCCATTACCATACAGAACTGAACCTAACTGGGTCACACAAACAAGGGTTTGAATCTGGATGATCAATTGATCTGAATGAGATTCAATTAGGTTCAAGGAAATCGTGCTAGCACTCGATTGAACCTAACGTTCTTCTTTTACTATCATAAATAAGTTGTCCTATCTGAGCCAAAAGAGTTTGTGCTCAATTAGAGGCCTTCATATGGTCTGACTGGAGGTTGTCCAAGTCAAAAAGGGTTATCTTATTTTGTAAGACATTACCTACCATTTTTGGTCACCTGTCATTTCTTGTTCTTTGACTTTGGTCAAAAGTCTACCTTTGACTGGTCAAACATTGACCATTGACACTTTGACTTTTGACCACATGTCACACACCTATTGGAGAGCTGGTGGGGACCTATCCTCCTATCAGAACCTGGCAAGGAGGAGGGCGCATGCCACCCTTGGCGTGTGCCCAAGTTGGAGACGCCTAGGAGTCCTTGTTGGACAAGGACTCCATCTCCTTTTTGGATTCCAACTAGAGTTCTTCTAAGAACCAACTTTGACTGGTCTTAGGCATCCTCTAAGGAGGAATCCAGGGGACTCTATTCCCATCAATCAGATTTAGATCTGATTTCACAAAGGATTGTGATTGGTTGGGAAGAAGAGAAGTTGGATCACAGTCGGTCTATAAATAAGACCCTATGCCCAACTCAGATTATGATGAGAATTGAAACCCCACACCCCAAGGCTGCCTCTCCCCTCTTCCTCCATGCCAAAACCACCTTCTCCCCTTGCTCTCCACGTCCAAAAGGAGTTTTGGATTTTTGTTAGTGCGATTCAAGCAAGAGAAAGGCGATCAAAAGCTAGAAGGCTGCACTGCTGCAAAGGACGACTGCTGATCTTCAAAAGAAGTTTTGAAGATCCTCCAGATCAGATCCAGATTTGATTTTTAGAGACGTGATAGAGAAGAAGAGGATCTTTCAGATCCAGTCCAAGTGGATATCGGTAGAGACCAGGCACTTACGTGGCTAGATCCAAAACCTTCCGCTGCAAATAGGATCATCAACAGGATAATAGGATTATCCAAATTCGATAAATTAAATTTGATTTAATTTATTCTTATTTTATTTTATTTATTAAAATAATAAGAATCAGATCTGAAATATCCCAGATCTGATACAGATCAAAGAAAAAAATTTTGAAATATATCTCTTGATCTGATCAGATCTGAACGAATCTGGATCGAAAAATTAGGATTTTTCTTCACTTATGTGATAGAAAATAATCTATTTTATTATTTATAGTCAAAATTATAATTTTATCCTTAGAAGTGTATTACAAGTGTCAGCCAATTTTAGCTTCTAGGACACACATATCTAACAGATCTTGGTCAAAGTGTGATTGTTGAAAGAGTTTTCTATGAAAGATCTAGGAAAAGCATCATTCATTTTAGGGATTAAGGTCTGTAAGCATAGACCGAAGAGGATGCTAGGTCTCTTATACAAGATGTGCATAGAGGAGCTGCTGAAGTGGTTCAGCATGGTAAACTCTAAGAGGGGACTAGTACTCCTCTAACATAGCATTCATCTTTCCAAAAAGATATTCCCCAACACACCTAAGGAGACTGAATGCATGAGCAAGATTTCTTACGCTTCAATAATAGACAGTCTCATATATACCATGCTATGTACACGATCTGATATCGCCCATGCTGTGAGTATCATAAGTATATATTAGTCGAATCCAGATGAAGAGCACTGGACTTCTGCGAAATATATCCTTAAGTACTTGAGAAGGACTAGGGATATATTTCTGATCTTTGATAATGGAGAACTTCAGGTCTAGGGGTATATAGACTTAGACTTTATGTCTGATATAGATGATCAAAAGTCGACATCTAAAAGTATGTTCCTATGCAATGGTGGTATTGTAAGTTGGAAAAGTTCCAAGCAAATGGTGATAGCAAACTCCACCATGGAAGTAGAGTACATCACTACCTCAGAAGCTGTAAAGGAGGCATTCTGGTTCAAGAAGTTCATTACGGAGCTTGGAGTGATGCCATCAGATGTCGTCACTTTGTACTATAATAATAATGGTGCCATAGCTCTAGCTAAGGAGCCAAAATCTCATCAGAAGTCCAAGCATATCGAGTGGTGATTCCATCTAATCCACGATTATCTCAAGAAGAGATACATCGAGATAAAGAGAGTCAACACCATGATAATGTGGTTGATCCATTGACGAAGCCATTGAGCCAGCAGAAGATCGAAGCCTATCTTAAGAAGATAGGACTTAGATTTGTAGTCAATTAACTTTAGATCAAGTGAAAGTTTATTAGATGAGTGCCCTAGAACTGAGATTGACCGACACTTTATAAAATACTTTTTAAAAATATTTTTATAATTTTGACTTAAAATTAATAGAAGAATTATTTTCTATCACATTGTGTATTTAAAATATCTATGATACATTCATTAAGTTAACGGACATGATAATATATATTCTCAAGAGTTGAAAATTTAAAATGTGTTATCATGACTAACTCATAAATGCTTTCGATCATAGGATCATTATGAGAATGATAATTGATCTGAAAGATCGGTGTACAATCACGTTTCTTGGATAGATGAGGCTTGAGTCAATGGTATGGTGACACCGAAGAAAGAGCATAGGTACTTGTTGAGAACAAAGGCATTAAGTGTGACCACCATGAGCAGTCATAAGAAAGTCTACCTTCTCATTAATGACTAGCTTGATGCTATAGTTATGTGTCTGATTCTTTGACCTGAGATGCATCAATAGTTCACCTTGAGTATATTATAATTTGACTATACCATAACTCAGTCTCCTAGCCATTTGGAATTCTGAGGTGTATATTGGCTATAGCATATTCATTGTAGAAATTGGATCACAGCAATAGGGGATCTACCAACCTCGATAGAGGAGTAGTCCTACAATGATCATTAGATCGAATCCTTAAGCCCATGGCCATGGCAGTATAAATAAATAGAAAAAAGTTTCTGTTAAGATTTAATATTGGACTCAAATCGAATAATTCATTCATATGATGGGTGTTAGATCTGACGAGTTCACCTTAACCTTGATCCTATTGGGGCTCATAACAAAAGAATTCAATCACATAGATAGCTGCACTAAGAGGTTCATATTCGGTTCTAATGGGTTGTCACTACATACTGCTAGGTATCACTGATAGATTTTGGAATCAATTAGAATTATCTTGATGATCGATGATTCTAATTGGATGAATCGAAAAAGTTCTGGTCCATCGAAAGATATTTTGATGATGCCTTTTTGGGAAGGAGAAGAGAGCTTAGAGAAAATGTATCTAGAGGGTCTCTTTTTATAGACGGAGTCTATAGCAGACTAATAGTGATAGCCATAACCATCCAGTAGCAGGTCGCTCAGGGCCATGTGGGATTTGTTATGGAGAGAGACACCGCCTATAGCAGACTGATAATGATAGCCATAATCATCCGATAGTGGGCTGCTCAAAATCATGTGGAGTTTGTTATGAAGAGAGGTATCATCTATAGCAGACTGATAGTAACAGTCATAACCATCTAGTAATGGGCCGCTCGGAGCCACATGGAGTTTGTTATGGAGAGAGGTGTCCACTGTTATGATGTGCCCATTCGTTGAGATTTAATAATCGAAGTTTGAAGAAAGCAAACATTGGTTGGTGAAGAGCTTTGACATACATCAATTCCAGAGTTTGGACTCTTAAAGGAAATACGGTTATAAGAGATCATCTGGGAGGAATGCTAGTTGAAATCTGAAAGTAATACGCTGAAGAAATTCGGATGGAGTTCGACTGATGGAGAAGTCCAGAAGAAGTCCAATTGATAGAGAAATTTGATTGAAGGAGAAGTCTGAGAGGAGTTCGGCTAAAGAAGAAGTCTGGATGAAGTTTGATTGATGGAGAAGTTCGACTGCTGAAGGACTCCGAAAGGGGTTTGGCCGCTGGAGGAGTTTGAAAGGGGTTTGACCGTTGGAGGAGTCTGGAAGAAGTACAACCACTAGAGGAGTTTGGGAGGAGTTCATCCGTTGGAGGAGTCCGGAAGGAGTTCGACCGCTAGAAGAGTTCGACTGCTGAAGGAGTCTCAAAGGGATTTGGCCATTGGAGGAGTTCGAAAGGAATTTGGCCACTGGAGTAGTCTAGAAGGGGTTCGGCCATTGAAGGAAGAATTTCAGATCGAAGCTCTTCCATGATTACCAATTACATTAGGCTAAGCATCAAACTATACTTTGATGGGAGCAGGATTTATCCCCAACATCGATGATAAAGATTGTGACATATCCCATTACCATACAGAATTGAACCTAACTGGGACATACAAAGAAGAGTTTGGATCTGAATGTCATTAATTGGGCTAACCTAATTAAATTGATTTGGAATAGATCCAATCAAGGTTTAGAAAATCATGCTAGCACATGATCGGACCTGATTTTCTCCTTCTATCGTCTTTTTCGTTCATCTTGATCGAGTTAAATTTGGCTCATCCGAGAACCCTGTATGGGTTTATCATAGTCTGACTGGATCTTATCCAGATCAAAATAGGGCTTGTCTTAGTCAGAACATGGCTTATCCTGACGAGATCAAGGCTTATCCTAAAATCATGAGATGAAATTAGGACAAGGCCATTTTATCTTGGGATAGAGGGAGAGGATAGAAATAAACCTTGAAGAAGAAGATCCATAGGATCGACTGAGTACTCCTTTAAGAATAAGGATACCTCAGAAATAGAGGGGCCCTTCCTCTAGCACCAATACTGTTGGTGCAGAATCTAGTTGAGGCCAGATCGAGCTAGAGTTGAGAAAGAAGAGGTCGCCGCTGGTGACCTGCAAAATAAAGTTCCATCCAGAGTCGGTGCTGGCAGCTCCGATAGGACCCTCCGATGATCAAGTCAGCTCTTCTGGCCAACAGAAGTAGAGTGCTCAAAAAAGAATTAAGCAATGTTTTGGGAAGCAGAAGAAAGCTTAGAGAAAACATATTTGTAGGATCCCTTTTTATAGATGGAGCCTATAGTAGACTGATAGTGATAGCCGTAACTATCCGATAGTGGACCACTCGGAGCCACGTGGGATTTATTATGGAAAGAGGCACCATCTATAGCAAACTGATAATGATAGCCATAATCGTCCGATAGTGGGCTACTCGGGATCACGTGGAGTTTGTTATGGAGAGAGGTGCCACCTATGGCAGACTGATAGTGACAGCCATAACCATCCAGCAATGGACTGCTCGAGGCCACGTGAAGTTTGTTACAGAGAGAGGTGTCTGTTCTCATCATGTGCTCGTTCGTTGAGATTTAATAGTCGAAGTTTGGAGGAAGCAGACGTTGGTTGGTGAAGAGCTTTGACATACATCAGTTCCAGAGGAGTTTGGACTCCTAAAGGAAATACGGCTAAAGGGGATCATCCGAAAGGAATGCTAGTTGAAATCTGAAAGTAATCCACTGAAGGAATCCAGATGAAGTTTGACTAATAGAGAAGTCCAGTAGGAGTCCGACCGATGGAAAAGTTTGGCTGAAGGAGAAGCCTCGGAGGAGTTTGGCTAAAGGAGAAGTCTGGATGAAGTTCGATTGATGAAGAAGTTTGGCTACTGAAGGAGTCCAAAAGGTGTTCGACCACTGGGGGAGTCCAGAAGGAGTCCAAAAGGAGTTCAAAAGGGGTTCGACCGCTAGAAAAGTTCGAAAGAAGTTTGACCGCTGGAGGAGTATGGGAGGGGTTTGGCCGCTGGAGGAGTTCGGCTGCTGAAGGAGTTCGAAAGGGGTTCGGCCAGTGGAGGAGTCCGGAAGGAGTTCGGCCACTAGAGGAGTTTTGCTACTGAAGGAGTCCAAAAGAAGTTTGACCACTGGAGGAGTCCAGAAGGAGTTTGACTACTGGAGGAGTTCGGGAGGGGTTCGGCCATCGGAGGAGGAATTTTAGATTGAAGCTCTTCCGTGATTACCAGTTGCATTTGAAGGAAAATCCTGATTTTTCGGACCAGGTTTGTTCAGATCTGATCAAATCAAAAGATCTATTTCAAAAATTTTTTTCTTTAATTCTAATCAGATCTGGGATGTTTTAGATCTGATTCTTATTATTTTAATAGTTAAAATAAATTTAGATAAATTAAATTTAATTTAATTTATCTTAAAGTGGGTAATCCTATTACCCATTGATGATCCTGTAAGCAGCGGAAGGTTCTGAATCTAGCCATGCAAGTGCCTAGCCTCTACCGATATCCACTCAAGCAAGATCTAGAGATCCTCTTCTTCTCTATCATGCCTCCAAAAATTAGATCTGGATCTGATCTGGAGGATCTTCAAAATACCTTTCGAAGATCAGCAGTCGTCCTTTGCAGCAGCGCAGCCTTCTAGCTTTCAGTCACCTTTCTCTCATCTAGATTGCACCAACCAAGAATCCAAACCTCTTTGGACATGGAGAGGAGAGGGAGAAGGTGCTTTGGCATGGAGGAGGAGTGGAGAAGTAGCCTTGGGGTGTGGAGAATTGTGATGCTCTTTGAGTTGGGCGCAGGATCTTATTCATAGACTGTCTGTGATCCAACTCCTCTTCTTCCCAACCAATCATAACTCTTTGTGAAATCAGATCTAAATCTGATTGGTAGGAATAGACTCCCCTGGATTCCTCCTTAGAGGGCACCTAAGACCAGTCAAAGTTGGTTCTTAGGAGAACTCTAATTGGAATCCGAAAAGGAGATGGAGTCTCTGTCCAACAGGGACTCCTAGGCGCCTCCAACTTGGGCACATGCCAAGGGTGGCGTGCGCCCTCCTCCTTGCCATAGGTTCTGGCAGGGGGACAGGCCCCCACCAGCTCTCCAATAGGTGCATGACATGTGGTCAAAAGTCAAAGTGTCAATGGTCAACGTTTGACCAGTCAAAGGTTAGACTTTTGACCAAAGTCAAAGAACAAGAAATGGCAGGTGACCAAAAATGGCAGGTAATGTCTTACAAAATAAGACAACCTTTTCTGACTTGGACAACCTCCAGTCAGACCATATGAAGGCCTCTGATTGAGCACAAACTCCTTTGGCTCAGTCAGGACAACTTATTTATGATAGTAAAAGAAGAACGTTAGGTTCAATCGAGTGCTAGCACGATTTTCTTGAACCTAATTGAATCTCATTCAGATCAATTGAACTAGATCAGTTCAATTGATGATCACCAGATTCAAACCCTTGTTTGTGTGACCCAGTTAGGTTCAGTTCTGTATGGTAATGGGATATGTCATGATCTCTATCATCGACATCATCGAAACTCCTTTCGATGGATCAGAACTCTTCTGATTCGAACAGCTAGAATGATCGATCATCTAAATCATTCTAATTGCTCCCAAAATCCACCAGTGACACCTAGCAGTATATGGTGGCAACCCATCAGAGCTGAATGCGAACCTCTTGGTGCAGCTACCTGTGTGATTAAGTTCTTCTATCTTGAGCCCCGATCAGATTAGGGTTAAGGTGAACTCGTCAAACCCTAGTCTCTGTCATATGATGTAATCATTCGATTCGAGTCCAATGTGAAAATCTAAATAGAAACTCTTTCTATTATTTCACTCTGCCATGGCCATGGACTTCTGGACTTGATTCTCATGATCATCATAGGGCTGCTCCTCTACCACCGAGGTAGATAGATTCCATCTTGATGCAATCCAGTTCCTACAATGAACATGCTATAGCCAACATACACCTCAGGGTTCCATATGGCTAGGAGACCGAGTAATGGTGTAGTCAAACTATAACACCCTCAAGGTGAACTGCCGATGCATCTCAGGTCAAAGAACCAGACACACTACTGCAGCATCGAGTCAGTCATTGACGAGAAGGTAGACTTCCTAATGACTACTCGAGGTGGTCACGCTCAGTGCCCTCGTTTCTCTAACGAGTACCTGTACTCTCGCTCCGGTGTCTCCACACCGTAGACTCAAGACTCATCTACTAAAGAGAAGCGATTGTACACCAACCTTCCGGATCAATCACCATCCTCGTGATGATCCTATGGTCGGAGCATTTTATGAGTTAATAATGATTATTCATGTCTTAAATTTTCAACTCTTGAAAATATGAATTATCATTACCATTAACTCAAAGGATGTATCACAGACACTAAATACACATATGTGATAGAAAATAACCCATTTTATTGATTATAGTCAAAATTATAATTTTGCCCCTAGAAGTGTATTACAAGTGTCAGCCAATTCTGGCTTCTAGGGCACATATATAAATAATTAGCTAAGCATCAAACTAACTCGGGGTGGGTTTATCCCATAATGTCCCTTTCGAGTTCATTCGAAAAAGAAAAAAGGTGATGTCGGTCCGATCGGTCATTTATGCTTGTGCGGACGCGGCTCGTTGTGGTCAGGCTATTTGGACATGACTAACTTTTGCAAACAGATAGATTTGCCTTTCACATTTGACGTAGTCAGATTGTCATGAAAAATACGTATTAGGATTCTCCACCAGCTTCTTCCTTCTCACGTCTTTGGTCTATGAGATTTAGACTTTTATCATATTAGATATGTTCTCCTCTCATTTCTAAATAGGCCGTAGGGGCCATTAGGGCCATTGTCGGAGCCTCTCTTCTCATTCTCATCTAAAATGAACGAGGCCTTCGATTATTCACGTAGGATGAGATTCTTCTCCTATTCTAACGGATTGTAGGGATACATTAGGGCCATTATCGGGGCCTCTCCTTCACCTCATCTGAATGAACGAGGCCTTCGATTTGCTCATGTTAAAGATGAGATTTCTCCTATTCCTAACAAGTTGTAGGGCACATTAGAGTGTTGTAAAGGCCTCTCCTGTTTCTCATCTAAAATGAACGAGACCTTCGACTTTGCTCATGTTAGGATGAGGTTCTCCTCCTATTTCTAACGGGCTGTAGGGGCACATTAGGGCCATTATCAGGGCTCTTTATTATCCCATCTAAAATGAACGAGTTTCGACTTTGCTCATGTTAGGACGAGGTTCTCCTCCTGTACCTAAATGGGCTGTAGGATACATTAGGGTCATTATCAGGGCCTCTTCCCTCATCTCGTCTAAAATGAACGAGATCTTCGACTTTGCTCACATTAAGATGGTTTCTCCTATTCCTAACGGACCGTAGGAGCATATAAGGGCCATTGTCAGGGCCTCTCCTATCTTATCTAAAATGAACGATACTTCACTTTGCTCATGTTAGAATGAGGTCTTCTCCTATCTAATGGACTATAGGAGCACATTAGGGCCATTGTCAGGCCTCTCCTCATCTCATCTAAAATGAATGAGGCCTTCACTTTGCTCATGTTAGGATGAGATTCTCCTCCTATTTCTAACGGACTGTAGGGGCACATTAGGGCCATTGTCGGAGCCTCTCTTCTCATCCATCTAAAATAAATGAGGTCTTCGACTTTGTTCACATTAGGATGAGGTTCTTCTCCTATTCCTAATGGATTATAGAAACACATTAGGGCTGTTGTCGGGACCTCTCCTCTCATCTCGTTTGAAATGAACGAGACCTTCGACTTTGCTCATGTTAGGATGAGGTTCTCCTCCTATTCCTAATAGACTATCGGGGCACATTAGAGCCATTGTCAGGGCCTCTCCTGTTACCTCATCTAAATTTGAACAAGGCCTTCAACTTTTCTCATGTTAGGATGAGTTCTTCTCCTATTTTTGAATGGGCTGTAAGAGCACATTAGGGCCATTGTCAAGGCCTCTCCTGTTACCCCATCTAAAATGAACGAGGCCTTCGACTTTACTCATGTTAGGATGAGGTTCTCCTCCTATTTCTAATGGACTATAGGGGGCACATAGGGCCATCGTCAGGTCCTCTTCCTCATCTCATCTAAAATGAATGAGGTCTTCAACTTTGCTCATGTTAGGATGAGGTTCTCCTCCTATTCCTAATGGCCGTAGGGGCATATAAGGGCATTGTCAGGGCTCTCCCCTCACTCATCTAAAATGAACGAGCCTTCGACTTTGCTCACATTAGAATGAGGTTCTCCTCCTATTCCTAATGGACTATAGGAGCACATTAGGACCATTGTCAGGGCCTCTCCCTCATCTCATCTAAAAATGAACAAGGCCTTCGACTTTGCTCGTGTTAGGATGAGGTTTTCTCCTATTCCTAATAGGTTGTAGGAGCACATTAGGGCCATTGTCAGGACCTCTTCCCTCATCTCATCTAAAATGAATGAGGACTTCGACTTGCTCATGTTAGGATGAGGTTCACTTCCTATCCCTATCTTGGCAATAGGAGCGAAATGGACCATTGAAATGGGCCTCTTTCCTCCTCCTATCTTAAATAACTGGAGGTCTTTGACTTGCTCATGTTAGGGCGAGGTTCTCCTCCTATCCCTACCATAGCAATAGGGGCACAAATAGAACATTGAATGGGCCTCTCCCCTCCTCCTGTCTTAAATAATCGGAGGTTTTCAACTTGCTCATGTTAGGATGAAGTTCTCTTGTTTCTAACATGGCACTAGGGCCATAGATGGGCCGTTGAATGGGCCTCTCCCCTCCTCCTATATTAAATAATTGGAGGTCTTTGACTTGCTCATGTTTGGGCGAGATTCTCCTCCTATCCCTATCATGGCAATAAGAGCACACATGGATCATTGAATGGGCCTCTCCCCTCCTCCTATCTTAAATAATCGGAGATCTTCGACTTGCTCATATTAGGATGAGGTTCTCCTCCTGTTCCTAACATAGCTACTTTTGATTGCTTCTTTCCCGTCGTCACATAGTTTTTGCACCAAGAAAAAATAATGTTGAGATGGAGGAGTTTTATTGAAGAAAAATTACTAGCAGTACATTCTCAGATTTTCTGAATTCCAAGATCGTGGGAGCATTGTTCCTTCAAGCTCCTTCAGGTGATAAGCTCTAGGCCAGACGACCTTCTCTATTTCATACGGGCCTTCCCAATTTGGGGCAAGCTTTCCCTGGCTCTGAGGCTAAGAGATGGTGGCTCGCCGAAGCACTAAGTCCTCCACTCTGAATATTTTACCTCTGACTCTGGAGCTATAGTATCAAGCCACCCTTCATCTATAAGCCACCATCCGAACCTGGGCTTCCTCTCTTTTTTCTTCCAGTAGATCGAGGTTGCCTCTAAGGTCCTGTGAGTTACGCTGCTCATTGAAGGCCACGACCCATGCTGATGGGAACTTAAGCTCGATTGGGATGACTGCCTTCATTCTAAAAGCCAATGCGAATGGTGTTTTTCCAGTCGGCAGCCTTTGAGTAGTTCGGTACGTCCAGAGGATGTGGTAGAGTTCGTTCGCCCAGGCTCCACTTGCTTTATCGAGTCGTGTCTTGATGCCTTATAGTAGGATCCTATTGGTCACTTCAGCTTTTTTATTTACCTATGGGTGAGCTACCAACGTGAAGTGATGGAAGATGTTTAGATCTTCATAGAACTTAGCAAACCTCATCCCAGCAAACTATCATCCATTATCTATTATGAGAGTTTGAGGTAGGCCAAACTGACAGATGGTTGACTTTCAGATGAAGTCCTATACCTTAGCCTTAGTAATTTTTGCTAGTGGTTCGACTTCGACCCATTTGGTGAAGTAATTGATCGCAATCAGGAGAAACTTTCATTATCCAGATGCCGTTGGAAAAGGGCCAAGTATATCCATTATCCACTGCGCAAATGGCCAAGGTGCGCTTAGTGGAGTAAGCTTAGAGGCCGACTGTCTTTGTATGTTTGTATTTTTCTGACAGCAGTCATATTTCTTAACATACTCTAGAGAATCATGGTACAAGATCGGCAAATAATATCCTTGCTGAAGTAGTTTTTGTGATAGGGATCTGGCTCCTATATGACTTTCATAAATTTTCTCATGCACTTTTCATAATGCGAAGTTGGCCTCTGAAGGTTGGAGACATCTCAGTAGTGGTAGCGAATATGATCTTTTTATA
>QRFJ01005155.1:0-23877 GCA_006176705.1 Cocos nucifera
CTGACCATTAATTGGCATAATTTTGATATTTTGCTCAAGTGAATTTGGGTCTGAGCCTGAGTCTGTTGGGATGTCCAAGAAAAATTAAAGTTACTCCAATCTGAAATTATATGAATTTAAAAATAGATCATTAATCAATTTGGAGTATCCTTGAGTAGCTTGAACTTGTTCTTGGATAAAATATGAAAACTGTGCAGTCATAGGACATTCACTTACATGATGGGTTGGACTAGCACAGATTGAATAATTCTCTTGATAATTAGAAGATGATGTGAATTGTGCAGGAGATTGTTGACCTAGGGTTAGGAGTTGATCTATTTTCTGAGCAAGAAGGTCAACTTTATCTAATTTTTGGACAATTAGATTCATATTAGCCATTATTATGTTTAATGTGAATCAACCATTCAATTAAGTTAAAAGTAATTTCCTACCATGCATGTATTAGTGTAACCCTAATGTATGGTTCAAAAAAATTTAGAATTTTTTTTAAATAATTAATTTTTTTTATTATTATTTTATTATATTAAAAATTAATTTTTTTTAAATTATTTTATTTGTTAATTTTAATTTAATTTAATTTAATTATCATTTTTAATATTTTTTAGTTAGTTTAATTTAATTTTTGTTTTATTTTATTTTTATTTTATTTTTAGAGGAGTAAGGAGAAGAGTTCTAAAGAAAAGATCCTAAGGAGTCCTAGAACTAAGAAGAAAGAGAAGAATTAGGTTTAATTAGGTTTGATGTTGGTTAGCAATCAAGTTGGTCAATCAATCCTGACTAAGAGTTATCCTAGATCTAGATAGCTCCTAACTGCCAAGGTCACCTTCAAGCCCTCCAAGTGTAGGATTAGCCAATCAACTAGCCAGGTAAGTGTAAGGTTGGTGGGAGTCCCCCCATTGCTTGCCTTAGACATCAATTGTGCTTGGCCAGGTAAGCGAACGGAACCAATTAGAAACCACCTTCCTTCGAGCGCAGTCATCCCTGAACCACTTTTCTAGACACCAGTCAAATTAACTTATCCTAACCAGGTTCAACTCTTAGGATTCCTTATCCTATTGAGCTCGAGTTCCTAGGGTTGATGTCTAATTGATTTTAATTTAAAGGTTTAGGTCAATGCAGGATGTTGGTTGGTTGTTGCGGGCTAAGGAAGGGTGATCAAATCCCCACCTATCTTGTTTAATTGGGTTGTGCCTTAATTTGATTTAATATGGAATATGCCACAAAAAAAAAAAAAAAAATTCAATCAAAGGGTTTTATGCAATTTAAACTAGATGCATGCAACTAATTAAATTATGAAAGGCTTACCTTACCTCCAGCAATCACCAAAAAAAATAAAAATAAAAATAAAGATAAAAATAAAACTAATATGATGCATGCTCTAAGCAGTTAAGATTTCTAATCTTGTCATGAGATTTTTTAATTAGGTTTAAATGAATATTTTTTAAATTAATTTAAAAATAAAATAAATAAATAAATAAAATAAAAAGAAAAGAGAACTAGGGTTAGGATTGATCTCACCAGGCAAAACTTCTGATTCTTTTGGTTCTTTGTTTCTTTTCCTACAAAATAATAAAAAAAAATTAGCAAGAAAATAAAAATTTTATTTATAATTTATTTATAGAAAAATCAAAGAGATTAAAAATTTAATATCCATGCCTTCTCCGACAACGGCGCCAAAAACTTGGTGCGTTTGTCGAAATTATTTTTAATAAATCAAAGAAATCAAAATTAAAAATCAAAAGCCTTCCCCGGCAACGGCGCCAAAAACATGATAGGGATGCGATGTTGTCATTAAGACACCGTGTTTATCAGTTTAATCCGACTTCTTAAAATCATTGAAAATGCGTAGATAGCAGTGAGTCGGGTCGAATCCACCGAGAAGGTAGTGTTTTTAGATTTGAAATCTTTGATTTTTTTTTAAAAGAAAAAGCAAAAAAAAAGTTTTGGGATCAAAAGTGAAGTCGAAAAATAAAAAGCAAAAATTAAAAGGTGCAGGAATTTAAACTTGGTACTAAGATCTATTAGTTAGATCTTAGCATCTACATGCAATAAAATAAGAAGTAATAATTAAAGTGCAAAAATTAAATTATAATAAAAATAAAAAAACAAAAATTTAAAATGTAAAAATAAAATTTTTATTAATTAAAATTTTAGAATTTAAATACATAAAATTTAAAAAGAAAAGATAATAAAATAAAATAGCCTGATCTCTGATCTTGGATCGGCATTGGCAGAAAGATGGTGTAGAAGCTCGGCTCTTCTTCTCGGCACCCATTGCTTCGAAGCAGCCTTTAACCCATAGCCTGGCTTCGCCCTGTACCAAAGCTTCATCTTGATCGGAGATGTTGATTTCTGGAGGCCTAGGGTCCTTTTTATAGAGCTAGGAGGGCTGGATATTTTTTCTAAAGGCAATATGGGACTAATAGCCTTTGTAATCATCAAAATACAAAGAAATTTGGATAAAATTTGAATCAAAATAGCTCTGATATGACTCTAATAAATTTGATAAAATCCATCCATTCAACAGGAATCCAACGGTCCAAAAATCATCAAAATCGGATGCAGATCAGCTCAGATCGGATTGGATTAAATTCTGGCCGTTGGATCACGCTTGATCGAGAAAATCTGGCCGCAAATCGCACTTCGGGAGTCTTGATCACCGCCGACAGCATTCTGGACCGTCGGATCTTCATCACTTGGTTTTTTGGCCATTGGATCGCGCCAGATCGCTTAATAGAATTTGAATCAAGCCTGGAAATCACCACCGCCGTCCGATCATGACCGCAATCAACCGCACCCGTTCGATCACGCAATTACTATTCCCATGGACCGGATGGACCGGCCGCACCACACACCGCAGCCAATCAGCGCTTCTATCGCCGAGTGAAATGACCAGATTGCCCTGTGAGCTGCGATAAATTTTTGTAGGCCCTTTAAGGGTCTAGGTCCGCCACGTGGCAATCTCTGATTCACCGGATTTTGCTGAGCTGGCGGTCCATGTCTGAACCGTGGACCGGCTGATGGCTTCAATGGCTGAGTTGACTTGATGGCTTGGCTTGGCTTGGTGACTCGGCTTACGGAGCCGGCTGAGCCGTTTTCTTTTTTTTTATTTAATTTTTATTTATTTTATATTTTTAAAAATTCATATCTTTTCCATTTTAGCTCCGTTTTACTTAAAATTTATTTTGTTGTGATTAGAAAAATGAGCTCTTTCTATTGATAGTAAAATTTTATTTTTTAATTTTTATTATTTTTTAATTAATAAAAATATGAATTTTTCAAAAATTATATATAAATTGATTAATAATTCTTAAAAATTAATATAAATTAATTAATAAATTAATACTTTTATTGGTGAATTTATGATATTTATCACCTAATTACAAGGATTGGCTCCAAAACTTTAAAATTATTTTGGGTTCTGGGAAGTTAACTCATGTTTTAGACCAGGACCCTCCCATCTTACCAGCTCGTCCATTCATTGAATAGAGAACATCTCTTGAAAAATGGATGGATGAAGATAACAAGGCTAGATACTACATGTTGGGCTTGATGTCTGATGAACTTTAGCACCAACATGAAGATATCAAGACTGCCCATCAAATGTTGGCTCACCTACAAGAGATGTTTGGTGAATAGAATCGCGCAGCCAAGTATCAAGTCACTAAAGAACTATTCAGAACTAAAATGTGTGATGGGCAGTCAGTCAAAGATCATTGTTTGGTGATGATCACGAATTTGGAAGAGCTTGAGAAGCTCGGAGTGAAGTTGGACCTAGATCTATAGAATGATATAATTCTACAATACTTGATTGATGCATATGGGCAGTTCATCATGAACTCCCATATGCATAAACTTCAAAATTCTCTGGCCAAACTTATGAACATACTGGTCACTACTGAGCTTTCCATGAAAGATTCTAAAGGCTCAGTCTTGCTATAGAACAGACTTCTTCCAAGAAAAAGTCTTTTGAAAAGAAGAAGAAGTCTATGAAAAAGTAGAAGGTGGAAGGAGGAAAGAAGAAAAAGGCAGAGCTAAAGAAGAAGGCCGTTGACAAAGAAAAATATTTTCATTACAACAATGATGGCCACTAGAAGCAGAACTGCCTACTTACCTGACCACCCTGAAAAATAAGAAGGAGGCAGATCCTTCTGGAGGTATGCTTGTTATTGAGTCTAACCTTACGATTTCTTCTGCATCTAGTTGGATGCTTAACTCTAGTTCTAGTGCTCATTTATGCAATTCTATGCAGGATCTTGAGGATAATAGGAGGCTGAGGGATGGTGACATGATCCTACGCATTGGAAATAGAGCAAAAGTTGCTGCCGTGGCCGTGGGAATATACCCTCTTCGACTACCATCTGGTTTAGACTTAGTTTTAAAAGGTTGTTATTATGTGCCCGCAGCAAGTAGGAATTTGATTTCTATTTCATGCCTAGCACTAGAAGGCTATGTAATTAGTTTTCTTAAGGACCATTGTAACATTCTTCATGAAAGAAATAAAATTGCAAGTGATTTTCTTATTAACGGTCTTTATCAGTTACATATTGATATATCTATTTTTAATATCGAGCAAAATGTGAATGCCATGAAATGACCTAGGGATAGTCCAAACGATAGTTATCTATGGCACCTGAGATTAGGTCATATTGTAGAAAATAGGATTAACAAAGTGGAGAAAATCAAGCTATTGAGTTTGTTGACTTTCAAGTCATATTCAATTTATGATTCTTGTCTTCATGGCAAAATGACTAAGCTCCCTTTTGTAGGATATAAGAAAAGGGCCACGGATCTTCTTGTCCTAGTACATACTGATGCGTGTGGCCCATTTGATGTACCGGCTAAAGGCAACTTTATCTACTTCATAATCTTTATCGATGATTTATCTAGGTATGGATATTTGTATCTTATAAGACACAAGTCTGAAGCTTTTGAAAAGTTTAAAGAATTCAGACATGAAGTAGAAAAGCAAACTGAAAAACCCATTAAGCTTCTTCGATCAGATCGAGGAGGTGAATACTTTTGTCGAGAATTCCTGGACTATCTTAAGAAAAATGGCATAATCTCTCAATGGACTCCACCTGGAATACCTTAACTCAATGGGATTTCAGAACGAAGGAACTGGACCCTATTAGATATGGTCCGATCCATGATGAGCTTCACAGACCTTCCTATTTTTTTTGGGGACATGGTTTGTTAACTACAATATATTTACTAAATAGGGTTTCTTCTAAAATCGTTCCTAACACACCGTATGAGATATGACATGGTAAGAAATCAAGTTTGAGTCATTTCAGAATTTGGGATTGTTCGGCTCATGTCAAAAGACAACAAGCGGATAAATTAGACTTTAGGTCCTTTAGAGCTCGATTAATAGGATATCCTAAAGAGTCATTAGGATATTATTTCTACATCACAGAAGATCACAATATGATTGTAAGTCGACATGCCATCTTTTCTGAAAAATAGTTTATTCAAGATAGCGGCATTGAAAAGCAGATCAAGCTGGATGAGAAAGTTTCACAAGAGCAACGAACTAAGGACCAAATGAAACCAAATTAGGTTGAGCCAATACAATCACTTCCTCCTCCACCTCATAGATCGAAAAGGATTTTCCATCCCTCTAAGAGGTACTTAGGTACTATTTCAGAGGAAATAGAGGAAATGTTCCTCGTAGGTAATGGGGTTCATGGTGATGATCCCAAAACCTATAACAAGGCAATATCGGATATCGACTCTAGAAAATGGTTAGAGGCAATGAAGTCAGAAATTGACTCGATGCACTCAAACCAAGTCTGGACCTTGGTAGATCCATCAGAAGGTATAGTACCTATTAGGTGTAAATGGATCTACAAGAAAAAGATTGGTGCAGATGAAAATATAGAGATATTTAAAGCTAGATTAGTGGCAAAAGATTATAGTCAGTGTGAAGGCATTGACTATTAGGATACCTTTCCGTCAGTAGCCATGCTTAAATCCATTCGCACATTACTTGCTGTTGCAGCCTATTTTGATTATGAAATATGGCAAATGGACATGAAAATGACATTCTTAAATGGATATCTTGAGAAAGATATCTATATGGAATAGCTGCTAGGTTTCACATCCAGTGATGCTGATCACAAGGTATACAAGCTGCAAAGATCCATATATGGCCTTAAGCAAGCATCTCAGAGCTGGAATACTCATTTCAATATTGTGATCAAAATATTTGATCTCATCAAGAATGAGGAGGAACCATGTATATTCAAAAAGGTCAGTGGGAGCGCTGTTGTCTTCCTCATATTGTATGTGGATGATATCCTCCTTATTGAGAATGATATTCCCATGTTGACCATAGTTAAAATATTGTTTTCCAAAGAATTCTCCATGAAAGACCTAGGAGAAGCATCCTTTATTCTAGAAATTAAGGTTTATAGATATAGACCGAATAGGATGCTAGGACTTTCATAGAAGATGTACATAGAAGAAGTGCTAAAGAGGTTTAGTATGGAAAACTCTAAGAGGGGTTTGGTACCCTTCAAACATAGAATTCATCTTTCCAAAAAGATGTGCCTTAGCACACCTGAGGAAATAGAACACATGAGCAAGATTCCTTATGCTTCAGCAATAGGGAGCCTTGTGTATGCCATGTTATGTACACGACCTGATATAACCCATGCTATGAGTGTCACAAGCAGATATCAATCGAATCCAAGAGAAGAACACTGGACTTCTGTAAAATGTATCCTTAAGTACTTAAGAAGAACTAAGGATATGTTGTTGATTTTTGGAAATGAAAAACTCCAAGTCCCGGGGTATATAGACTCGGACTTTATGTTCGATGTAGATGATCGAAAGTCGACATTTGGGAGTCTATTTATGTGTAATGGTGGTGCTATTAGTTGGAAGAGTCCAAGCAGACGGTGATAGCAGATTCCATCATGGAAGTAGAATACATCGCTGCATTAGAAGCTGCAAAGGAGGCATTATGGTACAAAAAGTTTATCGCAAAGATTGAAGTGATGCCACCAGATGCCATTCCTCTATACTGCGACAACAATGGTGCCATAGCCCTTGCTAAAGAGCTGAGGTCTCATCAAAAATCCAAGCACATCGAGTGACGATACCACCTCATCCACGATTATCTCAAGAAGGATTACGTCGAGGTCAAAAGAGTAGACTCCGTAGACAATACGGCGGACCTACTCACAAAGTCGTTGAGCTAGCAGAAGATCGAAGCCCACCTTGAGAAAATGGGACTTAGATTTGTAGCCAATTGGCTTTAGGTCAAGTGGGAGTTTGTTAGATATGTGTTCCCTAGAAGCTAGAATTGATTGACACTTGTAATACACTTCTAGGGGCAAAACTATAATTTTAACTATAAATAATAAAATGGGTTATTTTCTATCATAAATATATATTTAATGTCTGTGATATATCTTTGAGTTAATGATAATGATAATTCATATTTTCAAGAGTTGAAAATTTTAGACATGAATTTTTCTTATTAACTCATAAAATGCTCTCAACCGTAGGATCATCATGAGGATGGTGATTGATCTGGAAGGTTGGTATACAATCGCTTCTTTATAATAGATGAGTCTTGAGTCTATGGTGTAGAGATAATGAAGTGAGAGTACAGGTATTCATTGGAGAACGACGGCACTGAGCGTGACCACTTCGAGCAGTCATAAGAAAGTCTACTTTCTCATCGATAACTGGCTCGAAGCTATAGTGGTGTGTCTGGTTCTTTGATCTGAGGTGCATCGGTAGTTTACCTTGAGGGTGTTATAGTTTGACTATACCATGACTCAATCTTCTAGCCATTCGGAACCCTGAGGTGTATGTTGGCTATAGTAAGTTCATTGTAGGAATTGGATTGCACCAAGAGAAAATCTATCTACCTCGATAGATGAGGAGCAGCCCTATGATGATCATGAGAATCAAGTCCATAAGCTCATGGCCATGGCAGAGTGAAATAATAGAAAGAGTTTTTATTAAGGTTTTCACATCGAACTTGAATCAAATGATTAAATCATATGACAAAAATTAGGATTTGACGAGTTCACCTTAACCCTAATCTGATCAGGGGCTCAAGATAGAAGAACTTAATCACACAAGTAGCTACATTGAGAGGTTTGTTTTTAGTTTTGATGGGTTGCCATCATATACTGCTAGGTGTCACTGATGGATTTTGGGAGTATTTAGAATGATTTAGATGATCGATCATTCTAGTTGTCCGAATCAAAAGAATTTTGATCCATCGAATGGTGTTTCAATAATATCGATGATAGAGATCATGACATATCTCATTATCATACAGAACTAAACCTAACTGGGTCACACAAATAAGGGTTGAGATTTGGATATCATCAATTAGACTAACTCAGTTCAATTGATTTGAATTAGATTCAATTAGGTTCAAGAAAATCATGCTAGCACACGTTTGAGCCTAATGTTCTCCTTCTACTATCATTAAAAGTTATCTCAATTGAGCCAAATGTATTTGTGCTCACTCAGATACCTTTACCTGGTCTGACTGAAGCTTGTCCAGATCGAAAAAGGATTATCTTAATTTATGAGATAAATTGAAGACAATGCCTCCTATTTTTCATCACCAACCAATTCTTGTCTTTTGACTTTGGTCAAACATTGACCTTTGACACTTAGACATCTACCCATGTATCATGCACCTATAAGAGAGCAGATAGGGGCTTGTCCCCTACTAGAAAATGGAAAGGAGGGAGTGCATGCCTAGGGAGGCATGCACCTAAGGATAGGAATGCCTAAAGTCCCATATAGATGGGACTCTAGGTTGCTTCTTGGAATCAACTTAGGAGGTGCCAAGGGACTCTGCTTTGACCAGTCTTAGCACCACCTAAGGATGATTTGAGGGGGCTCTCATCAGATTGGATCAGGTAATGTCATCCCATCAATCAGATTTAGATCTGATTGCATAAAGCGATGTGATTGGCCGGGATGATGTGGCACTGCATGGCGTAGTAGGGTCTATATAAATCCTATCTGCGCCTAGCTTTCAAGAGAATAAACCCATAGCCCATGCCACAAGGCCGCCCCTCTCCCTCCTCCATGTCATCTTTTGGTCCTCTCTCTCCTCTTCATGCCCAAGGAAGTTTGGGCTTTAGTTTGGTGCGATCCAGGCAAGAGAAAGGTGACGAAAAAGGAAGATGGCAGCACTGCTGCAAGAGACGATTCCAGATATTTAGAAGGAGTTTTGATGTCCTCCAAATCAGATCTAGATCTGATATTTGGAGAGGTGATAAAGAAGGAGAAGATCTTCAGATCCAGCCTGAGTGGATATTGGTAGAGGCTAGGCACTTGCGTGGCTAGATCCAGAACCTCAGGCAATCAGCAGGATCATCATAGGGTAATCTGATTACCCAACAAAAGATACAAATTAAATTAGATTTAATTTAATTTTATTTTATTTTATTAGATCTATAAAATCAGATCTGAAATATCTCAGATCTGATTTGGATTTAAATTTTTTTTTTTTAAAAATATCTCTCTTGATCCAATCAGATCTGAACAAACCTGATCCAAAAAATCTGAATTTTTTCTTCAATGCAAGCATTTCTAACCTTCTTAATATCTAGCAAAATCATCTCAAGCTTTCATATCTCAAACTGGCTTAATATTATACATATAACTCAATAATACAATACATCCAGTTGTATATAGCTTAAAATACGTAATATATATTTCCAGACTTAATCAAAAGTAAAGCTTGCATAAGCTAACATATAAAACTCAAAATGTTGACATCTATATTCCTTAAGCTGATGCTGAACTAGGATACTCCAACCTACTAAGAGAATAAAAACATAGAACAACATAATGAGACTAAAGTCCTAGTGAGTGTATCCAACTATTAATAGGCAAAAATATGATAACAATAATTCTTATAACATCAAGCATAACTTGCTATTAATAAGCTTCCAAATATATGTGTACCAACATAAATAAATCACATAAAAGCTTTCTTTTAAAACCAACACATACCTTTGCTTATCATTACCCATGCCATGACAACTCTTTTTCATAAGAGTAATCACACCACAACACACTCGCGTATGAGCAGTCCCACCATAACACACTCTCATATGAATAGTCGATACATGACAATGCAACACACTTCCACAACATGCTCTCATATGGTTCATCAACGCATCATAATACAACACACTCCCATATGAGCAGTCCCACCACAACACACTCTCATATGGGCAGTCAACACATCTATATGAGCAGTTCCACCACAACACACTCTCATATGGACAGTTGAGACATCACAACATAATATACTCTGATATGAGCAGTCCCACCATAATACACTCTCATATGGGTAGTTGACACATCACAACACAATACACTCCCATATGAGCAGTCAATACGACAATATCAAATCCAATAAGTTCTTTTTGGCATATAAACCAATAGTTAATCATGTAAGAAATTAAACCAAATTAGAGATCTCTGAAAGGCATACTTAAATCACAAAAGCCATAATAGAACTTACTAACTCCATGCTATTTAAAACATGTGCATATTTATTTACTTATGAAATGTACAACAACCACCCAAAACCTTTCCTATTTCGATGTTTCTTAAACCACATAAATACGGAAACAACATAAGCCACAAAGTATCAAGAGACCATCTTACTTTTCAAATACATCTTTTTACATAGCAATATATATTCAAAAATACCATGGATAGATGGAATTCACTCACCTTAATCGGCTATTAAATTATCTTATTGTTTGGCTCATTCAAAGCATTCTTTGAATTTCTTTTTTGCTTTCCTCCAGTAATTTCAAATGCTGCTACTATTCAAAATAGGTTTCTTCTTTCCAATCTCAGCAACTTTCTTCTTACAAATCAGTCTGCAACAAAATCATTTATTTTTCTACTGAATTCTCCTTGATCTCTAACTAAAGTGTTTACCTTCTCTAGCTCTCTTCTCTTTTCTTTTCTTTTTGTTTATATTTAGAACTCAAAATAACTACAACAAGAACCAGTGGCTTTTAATTTGGAAAAGAATTAATTAAGGAAGAGAGTTGCTGAATGTCAACCCATGAATTTTCCATACTTTTTAGACTTGCTGAGGTGTTGCCAAGCTGAATTTCTAACTATTAATTTATGCCCTCAAGGTACTCACTCATCTCAGGAAAAATTATTTAAAAATTTTAACTTAAAACACTCTCTCAGTTAAAACATGCTCCCAGGAATTCTCGTGATTGGGGTTGACATCTTAAGAAGAAGGGTCAACACCCCAACATAGGTCTGCCCCTGGATCAGTCCTTTCCTCAAACATGTTGTCCCATAGGTCGACCTCTGGGTGGGCCCTTCACACAAAAGTGTCAACACATATTAAGCAAGTGTTGACACCTTCTTATGCCGCCACAAAACTTCCTAAAAAATGCTTTGTGTTTTCCTGAGTTAGTGTGGACACCTCTTCGAGAAGTGTCGATCGTGTCGACCCCATCTCCTGAGTTTTAGAAATTTTAGTTTCATACTCTACTGACAGCTTTACTCAATACTCTACTTATTTATATATATATTTTAAATTATCATTAATTTTAAAATATAAATATAAATAAGGAATATCCTCCTATTTGGCACTAATAAAAATATCAAAAAAATCAAATTTTTTAAGAATAAGATATCAAAACTTGGGTTCTAAGTCAAATTTTTTGAAAACCAAAACTTATAAAACTCTCCTCCTTTAGAATGAATAGGTTAAAGGATCTCAAAATTCAATAAAAATTACTTTATAACTCACCAACACATAAGGTTCAATTACCATCAATTTTGATTCCAAGAAAATACATATTTTATATAGCCCTCCATATAGGTGCTAGTTTTCAGAGTTAGAAAATTTTCAGGACTTGTAATGATAGATAGTTGATAAGTACCATAAATTCATCAATAAAAGTATTAATTTATCAATTAATTTATATTAATTTTTAAGAATTATTAATTAATTGATACATATTTTTAAGAAATTCATATTTTTATTAATTAAAAAATTAATTAAAAATAATAATAAAATTAAAAAATTAAATTTTATTATCAATAGTAGGAGCTTATTTTTTTGATTACAACAAAATAAGTTTCATACAAAATGAAGCTAAAATGGAGAAGATATAAATTTCTAAAAAAATAAAATAAATAAAAATTAAATGAAAAATAAGATACAGCTCAGCCGAATTAAGCCATCGCGCCATATCAGCCAGCGCATCCAAACGCGCTGAGCCAAGATGATAAAGCTAGTGCACTAAGCTAGCCATGCTAGCCAACTTAGCCATGAAAGCCATTAGCCGGTCCATGATCTAGGCATGGACCGCCAGCTCAAAGAAACCGGTGAATCACGGAGCGATGCATGGTGGACCTAGACCCTTAAAGGGTTTACAAAAAATCTATCATGGCTCATAGGGCATTTGGGACTTTTCACTTAGTGATAGGAGGTGTTGATTCATTGTGGTGTATGGTGCAGTCGGTCCACGTGGTCCATGGGAATAGTAATTGCATGATCGTGCGACTCTGGTTGCGTGCGATCAAGATCGGATGGTAGAGGAAATTTTTTACTTCAGGCTTCACGCAGATCGCCATCCAATGATAGCTCTTAATCTAGGGGATGATCCGACGGTCCAAAATGCTTCCAACGATGATCAAGACTCCCGACGCACGATCAGCAGCCAAATTTTCTCCATCAATGCACGATCAATGGTCAAAATTTAATCCGACCTAATCTAGGTCGATATACATCCAATTTTGATAAATTTTGATCCATTAGATTCCTATTAAATGGCTAGATTTCATCAGAGTTCACTAGATTTATCTTAGAGCTATTTTAATCCAAATTCTACTCAGATTTCTTCATATTTTGACGATTAAAAAGGCTCTTTGTTCCATATTGCTTAGAGAAAAATCCTCCACTCCTCCTAGCTCTACAAAAAGGACCCCAGGCCTTTAGAAATCAACAGATTTGGTGAGAGGGAAGCCAAGGTATAGGGTGGAAGCCAAGCTCAGGGTTGAAGGTTGCTTCAAAGCTATAGTGCTGAGAAGAAGAGCCAGTCTTCTACGCCATCTCCATGCCTACGCTAATCTACGATCTCCTTCTAGATTTTTTTTCTTTTTCTTTTTAATCTCTTGTATTTAAATTTTGAATTTGAGTTTTAATTTTAATAAAGAAAGCTTTATTGCTCTTTTCAATTTTAGCTTTTTAAATTAATTATTCTTTATTGCTCTTTAATTTTATTGCAAGTAACTGCTAAGATCTAAATAGTAGATCTTAGTACCAAGTTTATTTTTGCATAATTTAAATTCTATCTTTATTTATAAATCTATTTTCTAATTTTAATTTTCTTTTCAAATTTTTTTTTTTTAAAAGATAAAATATAATAAAATAAAAAAATTCAAAGATTTTAGAATTAAATCATTACCTCTCTATGGATCCGACCTGACTCACTACTCTCTTCATAACTTTTAATTAATTTAGAAAAATTAAATTTAAACTGATAAACACGGTGTCTTAATGACAACATCGTACTCTTATCAAGTTTTTGGCACCATTATTGAAGATTATTTTTGATTTTTGATTTTAATTTTTTTAATTAATTTTAAATAAATTAAAAATAATTTTGGCAAATGCACCAAGTTTTTGGTGCCGTTGTCGGAAAAGGCATGGACATTAAGTTTTCGATCTCTTTGATTTTTTTGTAAATAAATTATAAATAAAATTTTTATTTTTTTATAAATATTGCTTGCTAACTTTTTTGTATTTTATAGAAAAAGAGATTAAAGAACAAAAAGAATCAGGGCAAGAAACAAATCATTCAGTTTTGTTTGATGAGATCAATCCTAACTCTAGACCTCTTTTTTTTTTATTTACTTTATTTTCAAATTAATTTAAAAAATACCCATTTAAACCTAATTAAAAAGCTTCATGATAAGATTAGAAATTCTAACTATTTAGAGCATGCATCATATTAGTTTTATTTTTATTTTGATGATTACTGGAGGCAAGGTAAGCCTTTCAGAATTTAATTAGCTACATACATCTAGTTTAAATTGCATAAAACTCTTTGATTGAATTTTTTTTTCTTTTGCATATCATATTAAATCAAATTAAGGGCAACACCTAATTAAATAAGATAAGATAGAAATTTGATCATCCTTTCTTGGCCCACAAATAACCAACCAGCATCCTACATTGATCTAAGCCTTTAATTTTAAAATCAATTGGACATCAGCCCTAGGAGCTCGAGCTTAATAGGATAAAGAACCATAAGAGTTGAACCAAATTAGGGTTAGTCAATTTGACTGGTGTCTAGAAAAGTGGTTCAGGGACGACTGGGCTTGAAGGAAGGTGGTTTCTAATTGGTTCTATTAGTTTACCTGAGCAAGCATAATTGGTGTCTAAGACAAGCAACGGAGGGACTCCCACCAACCTTATACTTACCTGATCAGTTGATTGGCTGATCCTACACTTGGAGGGCTTAAAGGTGACCTTGATAGTTAGGAGCTATCTAAATCTAGGATAACCATTAGTCAGGATTGATTGACCAACTTGACTGCTAACCAACATCAAACCTAATTAAACCTAATTCTTCTCTTTCTTCTTAGTTCTAGAACTCTTTAGGACCTTTTCTTTAGAACTTTTATTTCTTTCATTTTTTCTCTTCAAAAATAAAATAAAATAAAATAAAATAAAAATTAAATTAAACTAAATAAAAAAATATTAAAAATAATAATTAAATTAAATTAAAAATAATAAATTAAAAAATTAAATTTTTTTTAAAAAAATAATAATATAATAAAATAATAAAAATATATATAAAAAATTTTAAAAAAAATCTAAAAAAATCTGAACCATACATTAGGATTACACTAATACATGCATGGTAGAAAATCACTTTTTCTAATTTAGTTGAACTTAATTGAATGGTTGATTCATATTAAACCTGATAATCAAATGGCTAATCTGAACCTAATAGTCCAAAAATTAGATAAAGTTGATCTTCTTGCCCAAAAATTATATCAACTCCTAACCCTAGGTCAATAATCTCCTACATAATTCACATCACCTTCTAATTATTAGAAATTTTATTCTATTTATGCTAGCCCAATCCATCATGTGAATGAATGTTCTCTTGCTGCACAGTTTTCATATTTTATCCAAGAACAAGTTCAAGCTACTCAAGATTACTCCAAATTGATTAATGACCCATTTTCAAATTCATATAGTCTAGATTGGAGCAACCACCATAATTTTTCTTGGACATCCCAATAGACTCAGACTTAGACCCAAATTTTACCGATCCAAAACTATCAAAATAGGCTCCAATCCCAAAACTATGTCTATAATAATGGTCAGCCTAGTCAGCCTTTTCAGCCACGACATTATAATCAGCCTTCATACCCACCTCCTCAAAAGACTAATCTAGCTGACGATAGATTTAAACAACTTCAATAATTGATTTTGACTCGACAGCAATCTATCATCAGACTAGAAGCTTAAATTGGACAACTAGCTAAATCTAACATTAGGAGAGAACTAGGTCAATTACCGAGCTTATCGATTTCAAACAATCCACCTAATGTCCACCAACCATCTGGACCAAGTTATCAATTTAATGTCTCACTTAAGAATCTCCAATTTGAGAATGCCAAAGTAATTTTTGAACTTAAAAACTATAGAATTCTTATGGACCCATACTAAGATCAGGTGAGAGAAGCTAGTACTGATGCTAGCCAAAATGAATATTTAGAGAAACAGGTTAGCACTGAGACTAACCACATAGAAGAACCCGAGCCAAAAATTTGTACGGATGTTGGTTCCAGTTTAAATGAGATAGACATAGAGAAAAAGAGAATATATGATTTGTCCAAGACTTATAAACCTAATGTTCTATTTCCTTCAACCCTAGCAGCCGGTTCTTCTTACAAAAATCAAGAGGCATGTAATGAAGTACCAATGAAGTTATTTAAGCAAGATCATATTAATTTACCTTCAGAATTAAAACCATCTTTAGTCATCCTTCCAGTACCCAGTGCATTAAACTTAACTCCTAATTCAAAAACTCAATTCATGAGCATTTTAGAAGAACAAATAGGAGAAATTCTTAATAAATATGAGTCTGAGAATGGGGTCATAAATTATGTTCTCCTAATTAACAATGATTATATCAATAAAGGGATAAAAAATTATCTTCCTAAGATTGGCAATCTAAAATTATTGGAATTTATCAATCCAATATTTCACATAGGATAGTAAGCTGCATTGTATCTGGCTGAAGATGGTAAACTTAGCATTTATTGAAAGGCAACCCAATATTTAGTTTTCTTTAGTTTAATTTATCTTTTTATTTAATTTTTTTTAGAATAATTTGAATAAGCTGGAGGGAGAGCTTAAATTTTCAAAGTCATGTGCTGGACCAAAAATATAGTCAGGTGTATTCTTTCATGTTCTTTATTATATTCTTTACCTTTTCTTCTCCATTAAGGATAATATCGATTAAGTTGGAGGAGGAGAAAAATAAAAATTTTAAAATTTTAAGTTCTCAAAAAAGTTAGTATTTAGTATTTAGACACCTGATTATGCTTAAGAATTGAATTAAACTAAGCATTTTTAAAAGAAAATTGATGCACAGATCAGAGAATTTATGAGATATTGAGGGATCAAGTATTAAGAAAACCCAATAAATAGTTAAGTCTAGAAAATAAAAAAAAATTCTTGGAGCATTTCTAATTTTTTCTACTAGCATCAAAGAAAAGTCTACTTTTTATGGGCTTGTATAGGATAACTATACATTTCTACATATATATATATAATTATTATTAAAATAAAATAGTTTTCAAGTACTTCTCACTGAGTAATTGGGCCTCTTTGCCTAAGCAAGCATTGAGTTTCATGTCAAAAGATTGAAAGGACAAAGAAGCTCATTGTAAAGCTAGTCTTAACTCGTAGCCTGTTTGATTCGAGCTAGTAAGCCTGAGGGGTATTCTATACCTAATGCCCTAAAGCCAACTGGTTTGAGAGTCATTGGCCCAAGACTTGCTATATGGATCAAATAGAAAGCTTAATAGATTAAGACACTCAATAGTGGTATAACATTAAAAAAAAAAAATTAGTTTCTCACCGAGTAATTGGGGCCCGTTGCCTAAGTAAGCAATAATATTTGCATCAAAAAATGGGCAATGTGAAAATAAAAATCAATAAATGAAGGATGGAAGTAGTAATACACTTGCCTATATAAAATTTTGGACAATTCAAAGATAAAGGTAGGATAATTTAGAAAAAGTTTAAAAAAAATTTAATATTCTTTACTTAATTTTTCTATTGATAAGTATTAATATCTCGTGATATATTTCACTTATACTCTACTGAATATCAATAGCCATTTTGAAAACTACTTAGATAAAATTCAAAACTCTAAAGTTAAAAGATATTTAAAACTAAATTCTTTCTTTACTTGAGGACGAGCAAAGCTTAAGTTGGAGGGTGTGATAAGTATCATAAATTCACCAATAAAAATATTAATTTATTAATTAATTTATATTAAATTTTAAAAATTATTAATTAATTGATACATATTTTTAAAAAATTTATATTTTTATTAGTTAAAAAATTAATTTAAAAAATAATAAAATTAAAAAATTAAATTTTTATTATCAATAGAAAGAGTTTATTTTTTTTACGATAATGAAATAAGTTTCTTGCAAAACAAAACTAAAATGGAGAAGACATAAATTTCTAAAGAAATAAAATAAATAAAAATTAAATAAAAAATAACATACGGCTTAGCCGGCTCAAGCCGCCGCGCTGCACCAAGCCAAGCCTACGATGCTAGTGCACCAAGCCAGCCATGCTAGCCGACTCAGCTGCAGAAGCCGTTAGCTGATCCACGATCTAGACGTGGACCGCCAGCTCAGCAAAAATCGATGAATCATGGAGCGATGCATGGTGGACCTAGACTTTTAAAGGGTTTACAGAAAATCTATCATGACTTATAGGGCATTTTAGACTTTTCACATGGTGACAGGAGCTATTGATTCATTGCGGTGTATGGTGCAGTTGATCCATGCGGTCCATAGGAATAGTAGTTGCATGATCGTGTGACTCTGGTTGCTTGCGGTCAAGATCGAATGGTAGAGGAAATTTTCTACTTCAGGCTTCACGCAAATCATGATCCAATGGCAGCGCTTGATCCAGGGGATGATCCGACAGTCCAAAATGCCCCCAACGGTGATCAGGACTTCCAACACATGATCAATGGCTAGATTTTCTCCATCAATGCACGATCAATGGCTAGAATTTAATCCAACCTAATCTAGGTCGATATGCATCCAATTTTGATGATTTTTGATCTGTTGGATTTCTATTGAATGGCTAGATTTCACCAGACTTCACCAGATTCATCTTAGAACTATTTTAATCCAAATTCTACTCAGATTTCTTTATATTTTGATGATTAAAAAGGCTCTTTGTCCCACATTGCTTAGAGAAAAATCCTCCACTCCTCCTAGCTCTATAATCTTATTGCAAGTAGCTGCTAAGATCTAAATAGTAGATCTTAGTACCAAGTTTATTTTTGCATAATTTAAATTCTGCTTTTATTTATAAATCTATTTTTCAACTTTAATTTTTTTTAAAAATCCTTCTTTTCTTTTCTTTTTTTAAAAAATTAAATTAAATTAAATTAAATTAAAAAATTTAAGAATTTTAGAATTAAATCATTGCCTCTCTATGGATTCAACTGTTAGATATATGTGCCCTAGAAGCCAGAATTGGCTGACACTTGTAATACACTTCTAAGGGCAAAATTATAATTTTGACTATTATCAATAAAATAGATTATTTTCTACACATATGTGTATTTAGTGTCTGTGATACATCCTTTGAGTTAATGATAATGATAATTCATATTTTCAAGAGTTGAAAATTTAAGACATGAATAATCATTATTAACTCATAAAATGCTTTCGACCATAGGATTATCACAAGAATGGTGATTGATCTGAAAGGTTGGTGTACAATCGCTTTTTTTTAAAAGATGAGTCTTGAATCTACAATGTGGAGACATCGGAGTGAGAGTATAGGTACTCGTTAGAGAATGAGGGCACTGAGCGTGACCACCTCGAGTGGTCACTAGGAAGTCTACCTTCTCGTCAATGATTGACTCGATGCTGCAGTGGTGTGTCTCGTTCTTTGATTTGAGGTGCATCAGTAGTTCACCTTAAGGGTGTTATAGTTTGACTACACCATTACTCGATCTTCTAGCCATTCGGAGCCCCAAGGTGTATGTTGGCTATAGCATGTTCATTGTAGGAACCGGATTGCATCAAGATGGAATCTATCTACCTCGGTGGTAGAGGAGCAGCCCTATGATGATCATGAGAATCAAGTCCAAAAGCCCATGGCCATGGCAGAGTGAAATAATAGAAAGAGTTTCTATTTAGGTTTTCACATCGGACTTGAATCGAATGATTACATCATATGACAGAGACTAGGGTTTGACGAGTTCACCTAAACCCTAATCTGATCGGGGCTCAAGATAGAAGAACTTAATCACATAGGTAGCTGCACCAAGAGGTTCGTATTCAGCTCTGATGGGTAGCCACCATATACTGCTAGGTGTCACTAGTGGATTTTGGGAGCAATTAGAATGATTTAAATGATCGATCATTCTAGCTGTTCGAATCAGAAGAGTTCTGATCCATCAAAAGGAGTTTCGATGATGTCGATGATAGAGATCATGACATATCCCATTACCATATAGAACTGAACCTAACTGAATCACACAAACAAGGGTTTGAATTTGGTGATCATCAATTGAACTGATCTAGTTCAATTGATCTGAATGAGATTCAATTTGGTTCAAGAAAATCGTGCTAGCACTCGATTAAACCTAACGTTCTTCTTTTACTATCATAAATAGTTGTCCTGACTGAGCCAAAGGAGTTTGTGCTCATTTTGAGGCCTTCACTTTGTCTGACTGGAGCTTGTCTAAGTCAAAAAAGGTTGTCATATTTTGTAAGACATTACCTACCATTTTTGATCACCTGCCATTTCTTGTCCTTTGACTTCGGTCAAAAGTTGATTTTGACTGGTCAAATGTTGACCATTGACACTTTGACTTCTGTCCATGTGTCACGAACCTATTGGAGAGCTGCTGGGGGCTTGTCCCCCTACCAGAACCTAGCAAGGAGGAGGGCGCATGCCACCCTTAGCATGCGCCCAAGTAGGAGGTGCCAAAGAGTGAAGGAAAATCCTGATTTCTTGGACCAGGTTCGTTCAGATCTAATTAGATCAAGAGATATATTTCAAAAATTTTCTCTTGATCTTAATCAGATCTTGATATGTTTCAGATCTAATTATTATTATTTTAATAAATAAAATAAAATAAGATAAATTAAATCAAATTTAATTTACCTGATTTGGGTAATCCTATTACCCTGTAGATGATCCTGATTGCAGCGGAAGGTTCTGGATCTTAGCCACGCAAGCGCCTGGCCTCTACCGGTATCCACTCGGGTTGGATCTGGAGATCCTCTTCTTCTCTATCACACCTCCAAAAATTAGATCTGGATCTGATCTGGAGGATCTTCAAAACTCTTTTGAAGATCTGCAGTCGTCCTTTTGCAGCAGCGCAGCCTTCTTGCTTTTGATCGCCTTTCCTTGATCTGAATCGCACCAACCAAAAAAGTCCAAAACACCTTTTGGACGTGGAGAGCAAGGGGAGAAGATGACTATGGCATGGAGAAGGAGGGGAGAGGCAGCCTTGGGGCGTGTCTATTCTTTCAATCATTCATTAATTAGGGTTGGGCGCAGGGTCTTATTTATAGACCTCTTGTGATCCAACTCCTCTTCCTCTCAACCAATCACAACCCTTTGTGAAATCAGATCTAAATCTGATTGGTTGGAATAGAGTCCCCCTGGATTCCTCCTTAGAGGGCGCCTAAGACCAGTCAAACTGGATTCTTAGTAGAACTCTGATTGGAATCCAAAAGGGAGGTGGAGTCCTTGTCCAACAAGGACTCCTAGGCGCCTCCTACTTGGGCTCACGCCACCCTTGGCGTGCGCCCTTCTCCTTGCCAGGTTCTGGCAGGGGGACAGGCCCCCACCAGCTCTCCAATAGGTGCATGACATGTGGTCAAAAGTCAAAGTATCAATGGTCAACGTTTGACCAGTCAAAGGTAGACTTTTGACCAAAGTCAAAGAACAAGAAATGGCAGGTGACCAAAAATGGCAGTAGGTAATGTCTTACAAATAAGACAACCTATTCTGACTTGGACAACCTCCAGTCAGACCATATGAAGGCCTCTGATTGAGCACAAACTCCTTTGGCTCAGTCAGGACAACTTATTTATGATAGTAAAAGAAGAACGTTAGGTTCAATCGAGTGCTAGCACGATTTCCTTGAACCTAATTGAATCTCATTCAGATCAATTGAACTAGATCAGTTCAATTGATGATCACCAGATTCAAACCCTTGTTTGTGTGACCCAGTTAGGTTCAGTTCTGTATGGTAATGGGATATGTCATGATCTCTATCATCGACATCATCGAAACTCCTTTCGATGGATCAGAACTCTTCTGATTCGAACAGCTAGAATGATCGATCATCTAAATCATTCTAATTGCTCCCAAAATCCACCAGTGACACCTAGCAGTATATGGTGGCAACCCATCAGAGCTGAATGCGAACCTCTTGGTGCAGCTACCTGTGTGATTAAGTTCTTCTATCTTGAGCCCCGATCAGATTAGGGTTAAGGTGAACTCGTCAAACCCTAGTCTCTGTCATATGATGTAATCATTCGATTCGAGTCCAATGTGAAAATCTAAATAGAAACTCTTTCTATTATTTCACTCTACCATGGCCATGGATTTCTGGACTTGATTCTCATGATCATCATAGGGCTGCTCCTCTACCACCGAGGTAGATAGATTCCATCTTGATGCAATCCAGTTCCTACAATGAACATGCTATATAGCCAACATACACCTCAGGGTTCCATATGGCTAGGAGACCGAGTAATGGTGTAGTCAAACTATAACACCCTCAAGGTGAACTGCCGATGCATCCTCAGGTCAAAGAACCAGACACACTACTGCAGCATCGAGTCAGTCATTGACGAGAAGGTAGACTTCCTAATGACTACTCGAGGTGGTCACGCTCAGTGCCCTCGTTCTCTAACGAGTACCTGTACTCTCGCTCCGGTGTCTCCACACCGTAGACTCAAGACTCATCTACTAAAGAGAAGCGATTGTACACCAACCTTCCGGATCAATCACCATCCTCGTGATGATCCTATGGTCGGAAGCATGTTTATGAGTTAATAATGATTATTCATGTCTTAAATTTTCAACTCTTGAAAATATGAATTATCATTACCATTAACTCAAAGGATGTATCACAGACACTAAATACACATATGTGATAGAAAATAACCCATTTCATTAATTATAGTCAAAATTATAATTTTGCCCCTAGAAGTGTATTACAAGTGTCAGCCAATTCTGGCTTCTAGGGCACATATATCTAACAATCTCCCACTTGTCCTAAAGCCAATTGGCTACAAGTCTAAGTCCCATCTTCTCAAGGTGGGCTTCGATCTTCTGCTGGCCCAACGGCTTTGTAAGTGGGTCTGCCACATTATCTGCGGAGTTGACTCTCTTGACCTCGACGTAACCCTTCTCGAGGTAATCGCGGATGAGGTGGTATCGCCGCTCAATGTGCTTGGATTTCTGGTGAGACCTCGGCTCCTTAGCAAGGGCTATGGCGTCATTGTTGTCGCAGTATAGAGGAATGGCATCTGATGGCATTACTCCAATTTCTGCAGCAAACTTCTTATACCAGAATGCTTCCTTTGCAGCCTCTGATGCAGCGATATATTCTGCTTCCATGGTGGAATCTGCTATCACAGTTTGCTTGGAACTCTTCCAGCTGACAGCACCACCATTGCACACAAACAGACTTCCAGATGTCGACTTTCGATCATCTATATCGGACATGAAGTCCGAGTCTGTGTATCCTTGAACTTGGAGTTCTCCGTTACCAAAGACCAACATCATATCCTTAGTTCTTCTCAAGTACTTAAGGATACATTTCACAGAAGTCCAGTGTTCTTCACCTGGATTTGACTGATATCTGCTTGTGACACTCACAGCATGGGCTATATCAGGTCGTGTACATAGCATGGCATACATGAGGCTCCCTATTGCAGAAGCATAAGGGATCTTGCTCATGCATTCTATTTCCTCAGGTGTGCTGGGGCACATCTTCTTGGAAAGATGAATACCATGTCTGAAGGGTATTAATCCCATCTTAGAGTTTTCCATACTAAACCTCTTTAGTACTTTCTCTATGTACATCTTCTATGAAAGTCCTAGCATCCTATTCGGTCTATCCCTATAGACCTTAATTCCTAGAATAAAGGATGCTTCGCCTAGGTCTTTCATGGAGAATTCCTTGGACAACCATAATTTAACTGTTGTCATCATGGGAATATCATTCCCAATAAGGAGGATGTGATCCACGTACAATACGAGGAAGACAACAGCACTCCCACTGACCTTTTTGAAAACACACGGTTCCTCTTCATTTTTGATGAAATCAAACATTTTGATCACATCATTGAAATGAGTGTTCCAGCTCCGAGATGCTTGCTTAAGTCCATATATGGACCTTTGCAGCTTGCAAACCTTGTGATCAGTATCACTGGATGTGAAACCTAGCGGCTGTTCCATATAGATATCTTCCTCAAGATATCCATTTAAGAATGTCATTTTCACGTCCATTTGCCATATTTCATAATCGAAATAGGCTGCAACGGCAAGCAATGTGCGGATGGATTTTAGCATAG
>QRFJ01005155.1:24877-73368 GCA_006176705.1 Cocos nucifera
GATATCTGATATCGCCTCGTTGTAGGTTTTGGGATCATCACCATGAGCACCATTACCTATGAGGAACATTTTCTCTACTTCCTCTGAAATAATACCTAAGTATCTTTCAGGGGGATGGAAAACTCTTTCGATCTACGAGGTGGAGGAGGTAGTGTTCTTATTGGCTCAACCTGATTTGGTTCCAATTGGTCCTTAGCTCGTTGTACTTGTGAGACTTTCTCATCAAGCTTGATCTGCTTTCCAATGCCGCTATCTTGAATAAACTATTTTTCAAGAAAGATGGCATGTCGACTCACAATCACATTGTGGTCTTCTGGAATGTAGAAATAGTATCCTAATGACTCTTTAGGATATCCTATGAATCGAGCTCTAAAGGACCTAAACTCTAACTTGTCCGCTTGTTGTCTTTTGACATGAGCCGGACAACCCCAAATTCTGAGATGACTCAGACTTGGTTTCTTACCGTGCCATATCTCATACGGTGTGGTAGGAACGGTTTTAGAGGGAACCCTATTCAGTAGATAAATTGAAGTTAACAATGAATGTCCCCAAAGAAAATCAGGGAGGTCTGTGAAGCTCATCATGGATCGGAACCATATCCAATAGAGTCCGATTTCTCCATTCTGAAACCCCGTTGAGTTGAGGTGTTCCTGGTGGAGTCCATTGAGAGACTATGCCATTTTTCCTTGAGATAGTCTAGGAATTTTGGCTAAGGTATTCACCTCCTCGATCTGATCGAAGAACCTTAATGGGTTTTTCAGTTTATTTTTCTACTTCATGTCTGAATTCTTTGAACTTTTCAAAAGCTTCAGACTTGTGTCTCATAAGATACACATACCCATACCTAGACAGATCATCGGTAAAGGTAATGAAGTAGACAAAATTGCCTCTAGCCGGCACATCAAATGGGCCGCACACATCAGTATGTACTAGGGCAAGGAGATCTGTGGCCCTCTCCCCATGTCCTACAAAAGGGAGTTTGGTCATTTTGCCTTGGAGACAAGATTCACAAGTTGGATATGACTCGAAAGTCAATGGACTCAATAGCCCATTTTTCTCCAATTTGTTGATCCTATCTTCTGCTATATGACCTAATCTCAGGTGCCATAGATATCTATCATTTGGACTATCCCTAGGTCGTTTGGCATTCACGTTTTGCTCGATAGTTAGAATAGGTACATCAATATGTAGCTGATAAAGACCATTAATAAGGAAAACCATTTGCAATTTTATTTCTTTCATAAAGAATGTTACAATGGTCCTTAAAGAAGGTAATCACATAGCCTTCTTAGTGCTAAGCATGAAACAGAAATCAAATTCCTGCTAGCTGCAGGCACATAATAACAGTCTTTCAAAACTAAGTCTAAACCAGATGGTAATCGAAGAGGGTATGTTCCCACGGCTACTGCAGCAACTCTTGCTCCATTACCGATGCGTAGGATCATGTCTCCATCCCTCAGCCTCCTGCTATCCTCAAGACCCTGCATGGAAGTGCACAGATGAGCACTAGAACCAGAGTCAAGCACCCAACTGGATGCAGAAGAAACCGTAAGGTTAGACTCAATAACGAGCATACCTCCAGAAGGACCTTCCTTCTTGTTCTTCAGGGTGGCCAGGTAAGTAGGGCAGTTCCGCTTCCAATGGCCGTCGCTGTTGCAATGGAAACACTTTCCTTTGACATCGGCCTTTTTCTTCGGCTCTGCCTTCTTCTTCTTTGCTCCTTCCACCTTCTGCTTTTTCACAGACTTCTTTTTCTTTCCATAAGACTTTCTTTTGGAAGAAGTCCGTTCCATAGCAAGAACTGAGCCTTTAGAACCTTTCATAGAAAGCTCAGCGGTGACCAGCATATTCATTAATTCGGCCAAGGAATTTTGAAGTTTATGCATGTGGTAATTCATGATGAATTGCCCATATGCATCAGTCAAGGATTGCAGAATAATATCGTTCTGCAGATCCAAGTCTAACTTCACACCGAGCTTCTCAAGCTCTTCCATGTCCTTGATCATTGTCAGACAGTGATCTTGGACTGACTGCCCATCACGCATCTTAGCCTTAAAAAGTCATTTCGTGACTTGATATTTGGCTGCGCGACTCTGTTCACCAAACATCTCCTGCAGGTGAGCCAACATTTGGCGAGCAGTCCCGATATCTTCATGTTGGCGCTGGAGCTCATCAGACATCGAGCCCAACATGTAATATCTGGCCTTATTATCTTCGTCTATCCATTTTTTCAGAGACGCTCTCTGTTCAGTGGATGGACGGGCTGGTAAGGTGGGAGGGTCCTGGTCCAATACATGGGTTAACTTCTCGAAACCCAAAATAATTTTGTAGTTCCTGAGCCAATCTTTATAATTGGGTCCGGTCAGTCTATGTGTGTCCAGGATACGTGCCAATGGGTTGGACGCAGACATTTTTCTATAGAGAGTCAAAGATTCTAGTTAGATACTGTAATTATGACTTGACCAATTTGTTTAGGATTTTATTTTTAAACAAATTAGCTTCCACTATTTTCTCGGATCCCTACACTCCCTCTGTAGAGATGCAAAAATCTCCATGATTAATGATTTCTAGTGGGTGGTGCGGTCTCACCAACTGACTCATCACCTCACCTAACAGTTATTGGTGATGGGTTAGCCAATGAGTGAACAACTCTTGTTCAATGATTCTCTAATCATGGTGCACCCAAACTTGGTCTCTAATTCATGAATCTCACCGTATCCGAAATATTGATCCACTCCTTAGTTAAGTCAGACCCACCATTTGCATAGACTGGGTTCCTAATTGAGTCTCTCACCGTATCCAAAATATTGAGCCCAACTCATCCTCCAGCCCATAGCATCCAATGCCTAATAGACATGGTTGCATCTTTGCAACTGAGCCACTGATCCAGTCACAATAATTGAAGGGCCCCACATCAATTGAAGATCAGTTAATCTTTTCTTGGGGAAGTTAGGTCTCATTCTGATTGTAATGGGATATGTCATGATCTCTATCATCGACATCATCGAAACTCCTTTCGATGGATCAGAACTCTTCTGATTCGAACAGCTAGAATGATCGATCATCTAAATCATTCTAATTGCTCCCAAAATCCACCAGTGACACCTAGCAGTATATGGTGGCAACCCATCAGAGCTGAATGCGAACCTCTTGGTGCAGCTACCTGTGTGATTAAGTTCTTCTATCTTGAGCCCCGATCAGATTAGGGTTAAGGTGAACTCGTCAAACCCTAGTTTCTGTCATATGATGTAATCATTCGATTCAAGTCCGATGTGAAAATCTAAATAGAAACTCTTTCTATTATTTCACTCTCTGCCATGGCCATGGGCTTCTGGACTTGATTCTCATGATCATCATAGGGCTGCTCCTCTACCACCGAGGTAGATAGATTCCATCTTGATGCAATCCAGTTCCTACAATGAACATGCTATAGCCAACATACACCTCAGGGATTTCCATATGGCTAGGAGATCGAGTAATGGTGTAGTCAAACTATAACACCCTCAAGGTGAACTGCCGATGCACCTCAGGTCAAAGAACCAGACACACTACTGCAGCATCGAGTCAGTCATTGACGAGAAGGTAGACTTCCTAATGACTACTCGAGGTGGTCACGCTCAGTGCCCTCGTTCTCTAACGAGTACCTGTACTCTCGCTCCTGGTGTCTCCACACCATAGACTCAAGACTCATCTACTAAAGAGAAGCGATTGTACACCAACCTTCCGGATCAATCACCATCCTCGTGATGATCCTATGGTCGGGAGCATTTTATGAGTTAATAATGATTATTCATGTCTTAAATTTTCAACTCTTGAAAATATGAATTATCATTACCATTAACTCAAAGGATGTATCACAGACACTAAATACACATATGTGATAGAAAATAACCCATTTTATTGATTTATAGTCAAAATTATAATTTTGCCCCTAGAAGTGTATTACAAGTGTCAGCCAATTCTGGCTTCTAGGGCACATATATCTAACAATCTCCCACTTGTCCTAAAGCCAATTGGCTACAAGTCTAAGTCCCATCTTCTCAAGGTGGGCTTCGATCTTCTGCTGGCCCAACGGCTTTGTAAGTGGGTCTGCCACATTATCTGTGGAGTTCGACTCTCTTGACCTCGACGTAACCCTTCTCGAGGTAATCGCGGATGAGGTGGTATCGCCGCTCAATGTGCTTGGATTTTTGGTGAGACCTCGGCTCCTTAGCAAGGGCTATGGCGCCATTGTTGTCGCAGTATAGAGGAATGGCATCTGATGGCATTACTCCAATTTCTGCAGCAAACTTCTTGTACCAGAATGCTTCCTTCGCAGCCTCTGATGCAGCGATATATTCTGCTTCCATGGTGGAATCTGCTATCACTGTTTGCTTGAAACTCTTCCAGCTGACAGCACCACCATTGCACACAAACAGACTCCCAGATGTCGACTTTCGATCATCTATATCGGACATGAAATCCGAGTCTGTGTATCCCTGGACTTGGAGTTCTCCATTACCAAAGACCAACATCATATCCTTAGTTCTTCTTAAGTACTTAAGGATACATTTCACAGAAGTCCAGTGTTCTTCACCTGGATTTGACTGATATCTGCTTGTGACACTCACAGCATGGGCTATATCAGGTCGTGTACATAGCATGGCATACATGAGGCTCCCTATTGCAGAAGCATAAGGGATCTTGCTCATGCGTTCTATTTCCTCAGGTGTGCTAGGGCACATCTTCTTGGAAAGATGAATACCATGTCTGAAGGGTATTAATCCCCTCTTAGAGTTTTCCATACTAAACCTCTTTAGTACTTTCTCTATGTACATCTTCTGTGAAAGTCCTAGCATCCTATTCGGTCTATCCCTATAGACCTTAATTCCTAGAATAAAGGATGCTTCACCTAGGTCTTTCATGGAGAATTCCTTGGACAACCATAATTTTGACTATGTCAACATGGGAATATCATTCCCAATAAGGAGGATGTCATCCACGTACAATACGAGGAAGACAACAGCGCTCCCACTGACCTTTTTGAAAGACACATGGTTCCTCTTCATTTTTGATGAAACCAAACATTTTGATCACATCATTGAAATGAGTGTTCCAGCTCCGAGATGCTTGCTTAAGTCCATATATGGACCTTTGCAGCTTGCAAACCTTGTGATCAGTATCACTGGATGTGAAACCTAGCGGCTGTTCCATATAGATATCTTCCTCAAGATATCCATTTAAGAATGCCATTTTCACGTCCATTTGCCATATTTCATAATCGAAATAGGCTGCAACGGCAAGCAATGTGCGGATGGATTTTAGCATAGCCACTGGGAAAAAGGTATCCTGATAGTCAATGCCTTCGCATTGACTATAACCTTTTGCCACTAGTCTAGCCTTGAATGTCTCCACATTCCCATCTGCACCAATCTTTCTCTTGAAGATCCATTTACACCCAATAGGTACTATACCTTCTGGTGGATCTACCAAGGTCCAGACTTGGTTTGAGTGCATCGAGTCAATTTCTGACTGCATTGCCTCTAGCCATTTCTCGGAGTCGATATCTGATATCGCCTCATTGTAGGTTTTGGGATCATCACCATGAGCACCATTACCTACGAGGAACATTTTCTCTACTTCCTCTGAAATAATACCTAAGTATCTTTCAGGGGGATGGAAAACTCTTTTCGATCTACGAGGTGGAGGAGGTAGTGTTCTTATTGGCTCAACCTGATTTGGTTCCAATTGGTCCTTAGCTCGTTGTACTTGTGAGACTTTCTCATCAAGCTTAATCTGCTTTCCAATGCCGCTATCTTGAATAAACTATTTTTCAAGAAAGATGGCATGTCGACTCACAATCACATTGTGGTCTTCTGGAATGTAGAAATAGTATCCTAATGACTCTTTAGGATATCCTATGAATCGAGCTCTAAAGGACCTAAACTCTAACTTGTCCGCTTGTTGTCTTTTGACATGAGCCGGACAACCCCAAATTCTGAGATGACTCAGACTTGGTTTCTTACCATGCCATATCTCATACGGTGTGGTAGGAACGGTTTTAGAGGGAACCCTATTCAGTAGATAAATTGAAGTTAACAATGAAGTGTCCCCAAAGAAAATCAGGGAGGTCTGTGAAGCTCATCATGGATCGAACCATATCCAATAGAGTCCGATTTCTCCATTCTGAAACCCCGTTGAGTTGAGGTGTTCCTGGTGGAGTCCATTGAGAGACTATGCCATTTTTCCTTGAGATAGTCTAGGAATTTCGGCTAAGGTATTCACCTCCTCGATCTGATCGAAGAACCTTAATGGGTTTTTCAGTTTATTTTTCTACTTCATGTCTGAATTCTTTGAACTTTTCAAAAGCTTCAGACTTGTGTCTCATAAGATACACATACCCATACCTAGACAGATCATCGGTAAAGGTAATGAAGTAGACAAAATTGCCTCTAGCCGGCACATCAAATGGGCCGCACACATCAGTATGTACTAGGGCAAGGAGATCTGTGGCCCTCTCCCCATGTCCTACAAAAGGGAGTTTAGTCATTTTGCCTTGAGACAAGATTCACAAGTTGGATATGACTCGAAAGTCAATGGACTCAATAGCCCATTTTTCTCCAATTTGTTGATCCTATCTTCTGCTATATGACCTAATCTCAGGTGCCATAGATATCTATCATTTGGACTATCCCTAGGTCGTTTGGCATTCACGTTTTGCTCGATAGTTAGAATAGGTACATCAATATGTAGCTGATAAAGACCATTAATAAGGAAACCATTTGCAATTTTATTTCTTTCATAAAGAATGTTACAATGGTCCTTAAAGAAGGTAATCACATAGCCTTCTTAGTGCTAAGCATGAAACAGAAATCAAATTCCTGCTAGCTGCAGGCACATAATAACAGTCTTTCAAAACTAAGTCTAAACCAGATGGTAATCGAAGAGGGTATGTTCCCACGGCCACTGCAGCAACTCTTGCTCCATTACCGATGCGTAGGATCATGTCTCCATCCCTCAGCCTCCTGCTATCCTCAAGACCCTGCATGGAAGTGCACAGATGAGCACTAGAACCAGAGTCAAGCACCCAACTGGATGCAGAAGAAACCGTAAGGTTAGACTCAATAACGAGCATACCTCCAGAAGGACCTTCCTTCTTGTTCTTCAGGGTGGCCAGGTAAGTAGGGCAGTTCCGCTTCCAATGGCCGTCGCTGTTGCAATGGAAACACTTTCCTTTGACATCGGCCTTTCTTCTTCGGCTCTGCCTTCTTCTTCTTTGCTCCTTCCACCTTCTGCTTTTTCACAGACTTCTTTTTCTTTCCATAAGACTTTCTTTTGGAAGAAGTCCATTCCATAGCAAGAACTGAGCCTTTAGAACCTTTCATAGAAAGCTCAGCGGTGACCAGCATATTCATTAATTCGGCCAAGGAATTTTGAAGTTTATGCATGTGGTAATTCATGATGAATTGCCCATATGCATCAGTCAAGGATTGCAGAATAATATCATTCTGCAGATCCAAGTCTAACTTCACACCGAGCTTCTCAAGCTCTTCCATGTCCTTGATCATCATCAGACAGTGATCTTGGACTGACTGCCCATCATGCATCTTAGCCTTAAAAAGTCATTTCGTGACTTGATACTTGGCTGCGCGACTCTGTTCACCAAACATCTCCTATAGGTGAGCCAACATTTGGCGAGCAGTCCCGATATCTTCATGTTGGCGCTGGAGCTCATCAGACATCGAGCCCAACATGTAATATCTGGCCTTATTATCTTCGTCTATCCATTTTTTCCAGAGATGCTCTCTGTTCAGTGGATGGACGGGCTGGTAAGGTGGGAGGGTCCTGGTCCAATACATGGGTTAACTTCTCGAAACCCAAAATGATTTTGTAGTTCCTGAGCCAATCTTTATAATTGGGTCCGGTCAGTCTATGTGTGTCCAGGATACGTGCCAATGGGTTGGACGCAGACATTTTTCTGTAGAGAGTCAAAGATTCTAGTTAGATACTGTAATTATGACTTGACCAATTTATTTAAAAATTTTATTTTTAAACAAATTAGCTCCCACTATTTTCTCGGATCCCTACACTCCCTCTGTAGAGATGCAAAAATCTCCATGATTAATGATTTCTAGTGGGTGGTGCGGTCTCACCAACTGACTCATCACCTCACCTAACAGTTATTGGTGATGGGTTAGCCAATGAGTGAACAACTCTTGTTCAATGATTCTCTAATCATGGTGCACCCAAACTTGGTCTCTAATTCATGAATCTCACCGTATCCAAATATTGATCCACTCCTTAGTTAAGTCAGACCCACCATTTGCATAGACTGGATTCCTAATTGAGTCTCTCACCGTATCCAAAATATTGAGCCCAACTCATCCTCCAGCCCATAGCATCCAATGCCTAATAGACATGGTTGCATCTTTTCGGTGCAACTGAGCCACTGTATCCAGCCGAGAACAATCAACCCCGGGAAGGGCCCGCACATCTACAATGGTGGAAGACCTCAGACTTAATCTTTTCTTAGGAAGAATTGATTTCAGGTCTCATTAAACTAGACTTGTCATAGTCATAACAATTATGACTAACCTAGTGGCATGGGTTAGCTCGGATTATTGACCACCTCAGATCAGAACTGTGTCAACAGATATGGCCAGGTAAGTGAGATCGGTGGAAGGAATATGCCATTAACTCGTACAAGAATGCATTCAGGTCGAGTAGCTTCCAATTAAAAATCAGTCGGATCGTATGTGCCAAACTTACCTTAGACACCAAATTATTGAGTCAGAACCAATTGGGTTAGCCTACAATCCAGACTCTAACCTCTGAGCCTAATTAGGTCTTGCTTGATCGTGACTCGATCTTGACCCAGACTTAATCCTATTAGGCTGGTCAATTTAAGCATTGTTGATCCCATCTAACCAACTCTTGATTCGGTTTGATCAACCGCTTAGACCTAATTGAGCTACCCAAGCCCGAACCCAGTATTATGAATATGTCTTAGATCTAAAATTCTCAATTTTAGACCTAATTAATATTTCATAATCTTAATTTCTTAATTAAGTAGGGTTCATAAACAAAATATGCACAATAAATCCTAGGGTTTCAGGATCTAGGGTTTTGCAGAAAGTAAGTTTTGGATTTCTGATTAAGGACGAACACGCAGCACCCCTACACATCATAAGAACACCCCATCGAATGGGAGGAGAGGGCCTTTAAATCCTTCTTCATTCTTATGACCGGACGGCCAAGAGGAACGCCTTAATCAGGAACATGCAATACTACAAAACTAGTTTTAGATCTATATCATATATCTCATATACAAATTAGATCTAATCATGGCATATTTTGCATACATCTCATGTATCGAATCATGCATATTTTTAGATCTAAATTATCTCATAATAATCTAAAAAATTAGATTTAAATTGATCTAATCAAAATAAATTCTAATCTAGATAATTATGTAGAACTATTCTACAACTAGTCTAGACATGCATCAATCATATCTCATATGATGATATTTAAAATTAAATAATTTTTATTTACTATTTTTTAGATATTATTATAATAATTATAATATCAAAAAATAGTAAATAAATAGATCTAAAATATGATTTAATCAAATTAAAAATTATGAAACATGCAAGACTATTCTATAGAACTATTCTATTTTAGAACTAGTCATGCATATTTTCTAATCTTAGATCCAAATCATTTAATTTTAATTTTTTTTTTTTCTAATTTTAGATCTGATCACATCTCATGTGACATCTAAAATCATTTATTTTTTAATTAAAATAAATTTAAAATTAGATCTAAATATTTTAGAACCTTGGCTCTGATACCAGTTGAAGGAAAATCCTGATTTCTCGGACCAGGTTCGTTCAGATCTGATCAGATCAAGAGATATATTTCAAAAATTTTCTCTTTGATTCATATCAGATCTAATATATTTTAGATCTAATTTTATTATTTTAATAAAAAAAATAATAAATAAATTAAATATAAATTTAATTTTACCTTGATATGGGTAATCCTATTACCCGTTGATGATCCTGCTGATTGCAGCGGAAGGTTCTGGATCTAGCCACGCAAGCGCCTGGCCTCTACGGTATCCACTCAAATTGGATCTGAAGATCCTCTTCTTCTCTATTTTTTCTCCAAAAATTAGATCTGGATCTGATTTGGAGGATCTTTAAAACTTCTTCTGAAGATCAACAGTCGTCTCTGCAGCAGTGCTACCTTCTTCTTTTCTCGTTAGTCTTTTCTTGCCTAGATCGCACCAAACTGAAGGCCCAAAACTTCCTTTGGGTATGGAGAGGAGAGAGAGGATTAGAAGATGGCATGGAGGAGAGAGAGAGGTAGCCTTAGAGCATTGGCTAAGAGAAACTCATAAGAAGTTGGGCGTAGATAGGATTTATTTATAGACCCTGCTGCGCCATGTAGTGCTGCATCATCCCGACCAATCGCGTTGCTTCATACAATCAGATCTAAATCTGATTGGTGGGATGCATCATCTGATCCAATTAGATGAGATCCCCATAGATTCATCCTTAGATGATAACTAAGATTGGTCAAAGTCTATAGGTAAGGGTCACCTAGTTTGAATCCAAGAAGCAACCTGGAGTCCCATCCGTATGGGACTCCAGTGTTCATCCACATGGGGTGGAAACCATCCTAGGCGTGCACCTCCATCTACCTACCAAATGGTAGGTAGATTTGGTCAAAAGGTCTCTCCTATGGGTGCATGACACATGGGCAGATGTCCAAGGGTCAAAGGTTAATATTTGACCAAAGTCAAAGGACAAGAATTAGCAGATGATGGAAAATGCCAGGTGTTGTCTCAAATTTATCTCATAAATTAAGACAATCCTTTTTTGACTTGGACAAGCTCCTAGTCAGACCAGGTGAAAGGTACCTCAGTGAGCACAAACATCCTTTGGCTCAGTCAGGACAACTTATTAATGATAGTAAAAGAAGAACGTTAGGTTCAATCGTGTGCTAGCACGATTTCCTTGAACCTAATTGAATCTCATTCAAATCAATTGAACTAGGATTAGTTCCAATTGATGATCATCCAGATTCCAAACCCTTATTTGTGTGACCCAGTTAGGTTCAGTTCTGTATGGTAATGGAGATATGTCATGATCTCTATCATCGACATCATCGAAACTCCTTTCGATGGATCAGAACTCTTCTGATTCGAACAGCTAGAATGATCGATCATCTAAATCATTCTAATTGCTCCAAAATCCACCAGTGACACCTAGCAGTATATGGTGGCAACCCATCAGAGCTAAAAATGCGAACCTCTTGGTGCAGCTACCTTGTGTGATTAAGTTCTTCTATCTTGAGCCCCGATCAGATTAGGGTTAAGGTGAACTCGTCAAACCCTAATTTCTGTCATATGATGTAATCATTCGATTCAAGTCCGATGTGAAAATCTTAATAGAAACTCTTTCTATTATTTCACTCTCTACCATGGCCATGGGCTTATGGACTTGATTCTCATGATCATCATAGGGCTGCTCCTCATCCACCGAGGTAGATAGATTCCATCTTGATGCAATCCAGTTCCTACAATGAACATGCTATAGCCAACATACACCTCAGGGATTCCGATATGGCTAGGAGACCGAGTAGTCATGGTGTAGTCAAACTATAACACCCTCAAGGTGAACTGCCGATGCACCTCAGGTCAAAGAACCAGACACACCACTGCAGCATCGAGTCAGTCATTCGACGAGAAGGTAGACTTCCTAATGACTACTCGAGGATGGTCACGCTCAGTGCCCTCATTCTCTAACGAGTACCTGTACTCTCGCTCCGGTGTCTCCTACACCATAGACTCAAGACTCATCTACTATGAAGAAGCGATTGTACACTAACCTTCCAGATCAATCACCATCCTCATGATGATCCTATGGTTAAGAGCCTTTTATGTGTTAATAAATGAAAATTCATGTCTTAAATTTTCAACTCTTGAAAATATATACTATCATTACCATTAACTCAAGGGATGTATCATAGACACTAAATACACATATGTGATAGAAAATAATCTATTTTATTATTTATAGTTAAAATTATAATTTTGCTCTTAGAAGTGTATTACAAGTGTCAGCCAATTCTGACTTCTAGGGCACACATATCTAACAAGCGTGGCATAAGCGGGCAATCAGTCTAAGCACAGTCGGGCCGAATAGTCTGCTGAGTTGGTTTGAACTGCACCGACCAGCTTTTTTTTATATATCATTTCTTTTGAAATCCAATTTTGGGCTCGTTTGAAGTCCATTTTGCTTGAAATTTATTTCATCTTATCTAGAAAAATAAGATCTTCATATTGGTGGCCTTCTTTCCTACATAGAATTAACAGAAGTATCAATTTCTTAAAAATAAATTAATTTATTTTATAATTAAATATTTTTATTAGTATATTTTTACCACTTATCATACCCTCCAATATAGTCATTGCGAGTCCCTTAGTAATGCTCTATTTAATACCATGTTTCAATAAGATCATCCATCAAAAAGATAAATCTAGAGTTAAAGATAAAAAAATTTAGAAAATACCACTAACTAAGCATTGAGCCTTAAAAGCAAATTTTGCAGTTAGTATAATTTAAAAACTTTCTTAGAGTACATCAAAGATCTACTGTACTCTTGTTTGTGATGACTAACTTTAGCATTTCAGTGTTAATTTAAAGGATAAAAGTATCCTCTCTTATCACCTATTTTGGCTAATTTTCTATACATTTTTAATTTTATACTCATGAATTAAGGTAGCTTTCACACCGCCTTGTCTTTTTTTTTTCTTTTTGCTGAGCATCCTGGCCTTCCCTCCACTGTTTTATCTAAATTTTCATACTTGACCTAGGTGCAGAGACCCAATTATTAGGCTTTGGGCAATCCACATATACTCTATCTTTTTTGCACTTTATTTTTAAGCAGATAGTTCTTTCCTTAAATTCAAATTTCGTTGATTAGGATGATATTAATTATTAATTTTTAGTGATAATTGAATCCTTAGTTGGCCTTATAATCAATACCTACTTTGCCTTGTTAGTGTGCATGTGCAATTAGAAGTACTAATGGTCTTTTGATGACCTAACTAGGCTACTAAATGTCTGACCAACTAATCTACTTCTTTAACTCGTTACATTCATTAGCAGATACTTCTATCTTTTATCACTTATCTAGTCTATCTTGCTCAAGATTTTCTTCTTGACATATGGTTAAATTTTTTCTTTTTTTACCCCCCAACTTATTCTACATTATCTCAATGGAGAAACAAAAATAAAGGATGCAATAAAGGATAGGAAGGAATACACCTGATTTGGTTCAGTCTGGTTCTTTGAAGCTTTAAAATTTGGTTTGAGCTCTCATTGATTTTTCTCTGCAAAATTAAAAATACATACCAAAGTAGTAAAAGAGCAACAATAAATTACTGAAAAATAAAAGAAAAGAAAATGATCAAAACTAAAAAGAAATGAAATAACCTATCTAGTAAGTTCTGATTTATAGTCTTTAGCTTGACTTTCTTAAGATTCTAGGTTGGATCTTGTAATTAAAATGCTTTTTTCTATTAGATATATGTGCCCTAGAAGCCTGAATTGGCTGACACTTGTAATACACTTCTAGGAGCAAAATTATAATTTTGACTATAAATAATAAAATGGGTTATTTTTTATCACATATGTGTATTTAGTGTCTGTGACACATCCTTTGAGTTAATGGAAATGATAATTCCTATTTTCAAGAGTGAAAAATTTAAGACAAGAATTTTTAATATTAACTCATAAAATGCTCCTAACCGTAGGATCATCATGAAGATGGTGATTGATCTAGAAGATTAATGTACAATCGCTTCTTTATAGTAGATGAGTCTTGAGTCTACGATGTAGAGACACCAGAGCGAGAATACAGGTACTCGTTAGAAAATGAGGGTACTGAGCGTGACCACCTCGAGTAGTCATAAGGAAGTCTATCTTCTCAACGATGACTGACTCAAAGCTGCAGTGGTGTGTTTGGTTCTTTGACCTAAGATGCATCGACAGTTCATCTTGAGGGTGTTATAGTTTGACTACACCATGACTCGGTGTCCTAGCCATTCGGAACCCTGAGGTGTATGTTGGCTATAGCATGTTTATTGTAGGAATTGGATTGCACCAAGATGGAATCTATCTACCTCGATAGATGAGGAGCAGCCCTATGATGATCATGAGAATCAAGTCCATAAGCCCATGGCCATGGCAAAGAGTGAAATAATAGAAAGAGTTTTTATTAACGTTTTCACATTGGACTTGAATCGAATGATTAAATCATATGATAGAAATTAGGGTTTGACGAGTTCACCTTAACCCTAATCTGATCGAGGCTCAGGATAGAAGAACTTTATCACATAAGTAGCTACACCGAGAGATTCATCTTTAGTTTTGATGGATTGCCACCATAGACTGCTAGGTGTCACTGGTAGATTTTGGGAGCAATTAGAATGATTTAGATGATCTATCATTCTAAGTTGTCAGAATCAGAAGAGTTCTGATCCATCGAAAGAAGTTTCGATGATGTTGATGATGGAGATCACTACATATCTCATTATCACAGAACTAAATCTAACTGGATCATACAAATAAGAGATTGGATCTGGATATCATCAATTGCACTAACCTAGTTCAATTGATTTGAATTAGATTCAATTAGGTTCAAGAAAATCGTGCTATCATACGATTGAACCTAACATTCTTCTTTTTCTATCATTAAAAGTTGTCTCGACTGAGCCAAATGAGTTTGTGCTCACTCAGGTACCTTCATCTGGTATGACTGGAGCTTGTTCAGATCAAAAAATGATTATCTTAATTTATGAGATAAATTTGAGACAATACCTACCATTTTTCATCACCTACTAATTCTTGTCCTTTGACTTTGGTCAAACCTTGATCTTTGACCCTTGGACATCTGCCCATATGTCATGCACTTATTAGACAGCAGATAGGGGCTTGTCCCCTCCCTAGAAATTAGAAAGAAAGGGGTGCATGCCTAGGATGACATGCGCCCATGGTTAGGGATGCCTAGAGTCCCATACGGATGGGACTCCAGGTTGCTTCTTGGATTCAAACTAGGTGACCCTCACCTATAGACTTTGACCAGTCTTAGACACCACCTTAGAATGAATCTATGGGTCTCTCATCTGATTGAATCAGATGATGTCATCCCATCAATCAGATTTAGATCTGATTAAATGAAGCAACATGATTGGCCGGGGTGATGTGGCACTGCATGGCATAGCAGGGTCTATATAAAGACCTATCTGCGTCCACTTTTTATAGACTTCTCTCCTAACCATGCCCCAAGGCTGCCCCTCTCTCTCCTTCATGTCATGTTTCTGATCCTCTCTCTCCTCTCCATGCCCAAGGTAGTTGGGCCCTCAGATTAGTGCGATTCAAGCAAGAAATGGCTGACGAGAAAGGAAGAAGGCAGCACTGCTGCAGAGATGATAGCAGATCTTCGAAAGGAGTTTCGAAGATCCTCCAAATCAGATCTAGATTTAATTTTTGAAGAAAAGAAAGAGAAGAAGAAGATCTCCAAATCCAACTCGAGTGGATACCGGTAGAGGTTAGGCTCTTGCATGGCTAGATCCAGAACTTTAGGGCTTCAACACGATCATCAACGGGTAATCAAATTACCCAGAATCAAGGTAAAATTAATTTAGATTTAATTTAATTTAATTTTCTTGATTATTAAATTATAAAATTAAATCTAAAAAATGTTAGATCTAATTAGGATCTAAGAGAAAATTTTGAAACATGCCTCTCGATCCAATTAGATCTGAACGAACCTAACCCCAGGAAATCAGGATTTTTCTTCAACTGGTATCAAGGCCAGGTTCTTATAAATTTTATTTAGATCTGATTTAATTTGATAAATTTATAGTTTTAGATATCACATGAGATATGATTAGATCTAAAATTAAAAAATTAGAAACTTAAAATTAATTAATCTAGATCTAATATGTATGAGATACATAACTACACTAGGAATAGAATTATTCTATGTGTAGTCTAGTATAATCATAATTTTTATTTGATTAAATATAATTTTTAGATCTATTTATAAATATTTTTTTATCTTATAAATATTATAATTAGATCTAAAAATAAAAAATAAATTTAATTTAATTTATTCATATGAGATATGACAGTTGCATGTTTAGACTAGTTGTGGAATAATTCTACAATAGGGTCTAGATTAAATTTTATTTGATAAGATCAAATTTAAATTTAATTTTTTTAATGATTATGAGATAATTTAGATCTAGAAAACATGCATGCATGATAGATGAGATGTATACAAAATATGTTTTAATTAGATCAATTTTCTTATATGAGATATATGCTTAGATCTAATTAGTTTTTTGTAGATTAGTTGTATTTCTAATTAAGGCATTCCCCTTGGCCGTCCAATCATAAGAACAAAGTAGGATTTAAAGACCCTCTCCTCCCATTCGATGGGGTGTTCTTATAATGTGTAGGGGTGCTGTACGTTCGTCCTTAATCAAAAATTGAAAACTTACTTTCTACAAAACCCTAGATTCTGAAATCCTTGGATCCTATTTGCATGTTTTATTTATGAATGCTAAACTTAATTAAGAATTAAGATTATAAAATACATTAGGTCTAAAATTAAGAATTTTCACATCTAAGATATATTCATAAAATTAGGTTCGGACTTGGATAGCTCAATTAGGTCTAGCGGTTGATCAAACCGAATCAAGAGTTGGTTAGATGGGATCAACAACGCTTAAATTGACCAGCCTAATAGGATTAAGTCTGGGTCAAGATTGAGTCACATGAGTGATCGATCAAGCTAAGACCTAATTAGGCTCAGTGGTTAGAGTCTAGATTGTAGGCTAATCCGATTGGTTCTAGCTCAACAATTTGGTGTCTAAGGTAAGTTTGGCAGGTACGATTGATTGATTTTTAATTAGGAGATACTCGACTTGAATGCATTCTTGTCGAGTTAATAGCATATCCCTTCCATCGATCTTATTTATCTGGCCATGTTTGTTGAGTCAGTTCTGATCTAAGGTGGTCAATAATTTGAGCTAACCCATGCCACTAGGTTAGTCATAATGGTTATGACTATGTCAAGTCTAGTTTAATGAGACATAAATCAAATCTTTCTAAGAAAAGATTAAGTCTGAGGTCTTCCACCATTGTAGATGTGCGGGCTCTTTTCGGGGTTGACTGTTCTCGATTGGTTTTAGTGACTCAGTTGCAATGGAAAGATGCAACCATGTCTATTAGGCATTGGATGCTATAGGATAGAGGGTGGATTGGGCTTAATATTTTGGATATGGTGAGAGACTCAATTAGGAATCTAATCAGTGCAAATGGTGGGTCTGACTTAACTAGGGAGTGGATCAATATTTTGGACACGATGAGATTCATGAATTAGAGACCAAGTTTGGATGCATCATGATTAGAGAATCATTGAACAAAAGTTGTTCACTCATTGGCTAACCTATCACCAATAACTGTTAGGTGAGGTGATGAGTAAGTCGGTGGGACTGCACCACCCACTAAAAATCAGTAATCATGGAGATTTTCACATCTCTACAGAGGGAGTGTAGTGATCCGAGAAAATAGTGGGAGCTAATTTATTTAAAAATAAATTTCTTAAATAAATTGGTTAAGTTTTAATTACAGTATCTAACTAAAAATTTTGACTTTCTACAGAAAAATATCTGCATCCAACCCACTAGCACGAATCCTAGACACCCATAGACTGATTGAATCAAATTTCAAGGATTAGCTCTAAAATTTCAAAATTATTTTGGGTTCTGAGAAGTTAACTCATGTATTGGATCAGAACCCTCCCACCTTACCAGCTCGTCCATCTGCTGAGTAGAGAGCATCTCTGGATAAATGGACAGACGATGATAACAAGGCTAGATACTACATGTTGGGCTCGATGTCTGATGAACTTCAGTGCCAACATGAAGATATCAACACTGCTTGCCAAATGTTGGCCCACCTAGAGGAGATGTTTGGTGAACAGAGTGACGCAGGCAAGTATCAAGTCATTAAACGACTGTTCAAGATTAAGATGCGTGATGGGCTGTCAGTCCAAGATCATTGTCTGATGATGATCAAGGACATGGAAGAGCTTGAGAAGCTCGGAGAGATGTTGGACTTAGATTTGCAGAATGATATAATTTTGCAATCCTTGACTGATGCATCTGGGCAGTTCATCATGAACTACCATATGCATAAACTTCAAAATTTCTTGGCCAAACTTATGAATATGCTGGTTACCACTGAGCTTTCCATGAAAGGTTCTAAAGGCTCAGTACTTGCTATGAAACGGACTTCTTCCAAGAGAAAGTCTTTTGAAAAGAAGAAAAAGTCTGTGAAAAGGTAGAAGGTGGAAGGAGGAAAGAAGAAAAAGATAGAGCTAAAGAAGAAGGCCACTGATAAAGGAAAGTATTTCCATTACAACAATGATGGCCACTGAAAGTGGAACTATCCTACTTACCGGCCACCCTAAAGAAGAAGGAGGTAGGTCCTTCTGGAGGTATGCTCGTTATTGAGCCTAACCTTATGATTTCTTATGCATCCAGTTGGGTGCTTGACTCTGATTCTAGTACTCACTTGTGCATTTCTATGCAGGGTCTTGAGGATAGCAGGAGGTTGAGGGATGGTGATATGATCTTGCACGTCGAAAATGGAGCAAGAGTTGTAGCCATGGCTGTGGAAACATACCCTCTTTGACTACCATCTGGTTTAGACTTAGTATTAAAGGATTGTTATTACGTGCCTGCAGCAAGCAAGAATTTGATTTCTATTTCTTACCTTGCATTAGAAGGCTATGTAATTAGTTTTCTTAAGGACCATTGTAACATTCTTTATGAAAGAAATAAAATTGCAAGTGGTTTTCTTATTAACAGTCTTTATCAGTTACATGTTGATGTATCTATTTTTAATTTCAAGCAAAATATGAATGCCATAAAATCAAAATGATCCTAGGGATAGTCCTAATGATAGGTATCTATGGCACCTAAGATTAGGTCATATAGCAGAAGATAGGGTTAACAAATTGGAGAAAATCGAGCTATTAAGTCCATTGACTTTTGAGTCATATCCAATTTTGTGAATCATATGTCTTCATGGCAAAATGACTAAACTCCCTTTTATAGGACATGGGGAAAGGGCCATGGATTCTTACTTGCCCTAGTACATATTGATGTGTGAGGCCCATTTGATGTGCCGGCTAGAGGCAATTTTGTCTACTTCATAACCTTTATCGATGATTTATCTAGGTATGGGTATGTGTATCTTATGAGACACAAGTCTAAAGCCTTTGAAAAAGTTTAAAGAATTTCAGACATGAAGTAGAAAAGCAAACTGAAAAAACTCATTAAGGTTCTTCGATCAGATCGAGGAGGTGAATACCTTAGTCAAAAATTTCCTGGACTATCTCAAGGAAAATGGCATAGTCTCTCAATGGACTCCACCTGGAATACCTCAACTCAACGGAGTTTCAGAATGGAGGAATCGGAACCCTATTAGATATGGTTCGATCCATGATGAGCTTCACAGACCTCCCTGATTTTCTTTGGGGATACTAGTTTGTTAACTTGCAATTATATTTACTGAATAGGGTTCCTTCTAAAACCATTCCTACCACACCGTATGAGATATGGCATGGTAAGAAACCAAGTCTGAGTCATCTCAGAATTTGGGGTTGTTCGGCTCATGTCAAAAGACAACAAGCGGACAAGTTAGACTTTAGGTCCTTTAGAGCTCGATTCATAGGATATCCTAAAGAGTCATTAGGATATTATTTCTACATTCCAGAAGATCATAATGTGATTGTGAGTCGACATGCCATCTTTCTTGAAAAATAGTTTATTCAAGATGGCGGCATTGGAAAGCAGATCAAGCTTGAGGAGAAAGTCTCACAAGAGCAACGAGCTAAGGACCAAATGGAACCAAATTCAGGTTGAGCCAATATAATACACTACCTCCTCCACCTCATAGATCGGAAAAGAATTTTCCCATCCCCCTGAAGAGGTACTTAGGTACTATTTCAGAGGAAGTAGAGAAAATATTCCTCATAGGTAATGGGGTTCATGGTGATGATCCCAAAACCTATAACGAGGTGATATCAGATATCGACTCTGAGAAATGGTTAGAGGCAATGAAGTCAGAAATTGACTCGATGCACTCAAACCAAGTCTGGACCTTGGTAGATCCACCAGAAGGTATAGTACCTATTGGGTGTAAATGGATCTACAAGAGAAAGATTGGTGTAGATGGTAATGTGGAGACATTCAAGGCTAGATTAGTGGCAAAAGGTTATAGTCAATGCGAAGGCATTGACTATCAGGATACCTTTTCGTCAGTAGCTATGCTAAAATCCATCCGCACATTGCTTGCTGTTGCACCCTATTTTGATTATGAAATATGGCAAATGGATGTGAAAATGGCATTCTTAAATGGATATCTTGAGGAAGATATCTATATGGAATAGCCGCTAGGTTTCACATCCAGTGATGCTGATCACAAAGTATGCAAGCTGCAAAGGTCCATATATGGACTTAAGCAAGCATCTCGGAGCTGGAATACTCATTTTAATAATGTGATCAAATTATTTGATTTCATCAAAAATGAGGAGGAACCATGTATCTTCAAAAAGGTCAGTGGGAGCGCTATTGTCTTCCTCGTATTGTACGTGGATGACATCCTCCTTATTGGGAATGATATTCCCATATTGACCATAGTTAAAATGTGGTTATCTAAATAATTCTCCATGAAAGACCTAGGAGAAGCATCCTTTATTCTAGGAATTAAGGTCTATAGAGATAGACCGAATAGGATGCTAGGACTTTCACAGAAGATGTACATAGAGGAAGTGCTAAAGAGGTTTAGTATGGAAAACTCTAAGAGGGGATTGGTACCCTTCAATGACATGGCATTCATCTTTCCAAGAAGATGTGTCCCTAGCACACCTAAGGAAATTAGAACGCATGAGCAAGATCCCTTATGCTTCAGCAATAGGGAGCCTCATGTATGCCATGTTATGTACACGACCTGATATAGCCCATGCTGTGAGTGTCACAAGCAGATATCAGTCAAATCCAGGTGAAGAACACTGGACTTCTATGAAATGTATCCTTAAGTACTTCAGAAGAACTAAGGATATATTCTTGATTCTTTGGTAATGGAGAACTCCAAGTCCAAGGGATATACAGACTCGGATTTTATGCCCGATATAGATAATCGAAAGTCGACATCTAGGATTCTATTTATGTGCAATGGTGGTGCTGTCAGTTGGAAGAGTTTCAAAGCAGAAAGTGATAGCAGATTCCACCATGGAAGCAGAATACATCGCTACGTCAGAAGCTACGAAGAAAGCATTCTGGTACAAGAAGTTCACCACAGAGATCAAAGTGGATGCCATCAAGATGCCATTCCTCTATACTACGATAACAATGGTGCCATAGCCCTTGTTAAGGAGCCGAGGTCTGAATCAAAAATCCAAAGCACATCGAGCGGCGATACCACCTCATCCACGATTACCTTAAGAAAGGATTACGTCGAGGTCAAGAGAGTCGACTCGCACAGACAATGCGGCAGGATCCACATACAAAGTCGTTGGGCTAAGTAGAAGATCGAAAGCCCACCTTGAGAAGATGGGACTTAGATTTGTAGCCAATTGGCTTTAGGTCAAGTGAAAGTTTTGTTAGATATATGTGCCCTAGAAGCTCAGAATTAGGCTGACACTTATTAATACGCCTTCTAAGGGGCAAAATTATAATTTTGACTATAAATAATAAAATGGATTATTTTCTATCACATATGTGTATTTAGTGTCTATGATACATCCTTTGAGTTAATGGTAATGATAATTCTTATTTTCAAGAGTTGAAAATTTAAGACATGAATAATTTTCATTATTAACTCATAAAATGCTCCTAACCATAGGATCATCATCATGAGGATGGATGATTGATCTGGAAGGTTGGTGTACAATCGCTTCTTTATAGTAGATGAGTCTTGAGTCTATGGTGTTGAGACACCAGAGCGAGAGTATAGATACTCATTAGAGAATGAGGGCACTGAGCGTGACCACCTCGAGTAGTCATTAGGAAGTCTACCTTCTTATCGATGACTGACTCAAAGCTGCAGTGGTGTGTCTGAGTTCTTTGACCTGAGGTGCATCAGCAGTTCATCTTAAGGGTGTTATAGTTTGACTACACCATGACTCGATCTCCTAGCCATTCGAAATCCTGAGGTGTATGTTGGCTATAGCATGTTCATTGTAGGAATTGGATTACACCAAGAAGGAAATCTATCTACCTTGGTAGATGAGGAGTAGCCCTATGATGATCATGAGAATCAAGTCCATAAGCCCATGGCCATGGTAGAGTGAAATAATAGAAAGAGTTTCTATTAAAGTTTTTCACATTGGACTTGAATCGAATGATTAAATCATATGATAGATATTAGGGTTTGATGAGATTCACCTTAACCCCTAATCCTGATCGGAGCTCAAGATAGAAGAACTTAATTCACACAGGTTAGCTGCACCGAGAGGTTCATTTTCATTTTGAATGGGCTGCCACCATATACTGCTAGGTGTCACTGGTTGGATTTTGAGAGCAATTAGAATGATTTAGATGATCGATCATTACTAGTTGTCTGAATCAAGAAAAGTTCTGATCCATCAAAAGGAGTTTCGATGATGTCGATGATAGAGATCATGACATATCTCATTACCATACAAGAACTGGAATCTAACTGGGTCACACAAATAAGGATTTTGATCTGGATATCCATCAATTGGACTAACCTAGTTCAATTGATTTGAATTAGATTCAATTAGGTTCAAGAAAATCGTGCTAGCATACGATTGAGCCTAATGTTCTCCTTTAATTATCATTAAAAGTTTGTCTCGACTGAGCCAAACATGAGTTTGGTGCTCACTCAGGCACCATTCACTTGATCTGACTGAAGCTTGTCCAGATCAGAAAAGGGTTATCTTAATTTATGAGATGAATTTGAGACATGACACCTGCCATTTTTCATCACCTGCTAAATTCCTTATCCTTCGGACATTTGGTCAAATGTTGACCTTTGACACTTAGACATCTGACCCATGTGTCAATGCACCTCATTGGAGAGAGTTCTAGGGGACTAGTCTACCTACTAAGAAAGTAGAAAGGATTAGGGTGCACACCTAGGAAGGCATGCACCCATGGATAGGGAGCATCTGGAGTCCCATACAGATGGGACTCCAGGTTGCTTCTTGGAATTCAAACTTAGGATTGACCCTCACCTAAGACTGCTTTGACCCAGTCTTAGGCACCATCTAAGGATGAATCTAGAGAGGCTCTCATTCTGATTGGATCAGGTGATGTCATCCCACCAATTAGATTTAGATCTGATTGCAACATGAAAGCAATATGATTGGCTGGGATGATGTGGCACTGCATGGCGCAATAGGGTCTACATAAAGACCTATTTGCGCCCACTTTTTATAGACTTCTCTCCTAGCCATGCCCAAAGGCTGCCCCTCTCCCTCCTCCATGCCACCTTTCTAATCCTCTCTCTCCTCTCCATGCCCAAGGAAGTTAGGCCTTCAGATTAGTGCGATTCAAGCAAGAAAAGGCTGGCGAGAAAGGAAGAAGGCAACACTGCTACAGAGACGACAATAGATCTTCGAAAGAAATTTTGAAGATCCTCCAAATCAGATCCAGATCTAATTTTTGAAAAAAATAAAGAGAAGGAGAAGATCTCCAGATCCAGTCTAGGTGGACACCGATAGAGGCCAAGCACTTGCGTGGCTAGATCCAGAATCTCAGGGCTTCAGCATGATCATTAATGGATAATCAGATTATCCAAAATCAAGGTAAAATTCATTTAGATTTAATTTAATTTAATTTTTTTGATTATCAAATCATAAATTAGATCTGAAAAATGTTAGATCTGATTAGGATCCAAGAGAAAATTTTTGAAATATGCTTCTCGATCCAATCAGATCTAAACGAACCTGACCCTGGAAAATTAGGATTTTCCTTCACCTTCTCCTTCTCAAAACTTCCATCAATGTAATTTTTCAGCTTGTGACCATTTACCTTGAAGGTACCTTTTGATTCATCAAAGATCTCTACTGCTCCATATAAAAATATCTTAGTAATTGTATAGAAACCTGTCCATCTTGATTTTAGCTTTTCTAGAAATAAATGTAGCAATGAACGGTACAAGAGAACTTGCTGTCCCTCATGAAATTCTCTTTTTACAATATGATTACCATGCCATTTTTTAGTACATTCTTTGTAGAACTTGGCATTCTCATAGGCCTGATGGTGAAATTCGTCCATCTCATTTATTTGCATCAACCTATTCTTTCCTGCATCCTGTATATCAAAGTTAAGAATTTTCATGGCCCAATATGCTTTATGTTCTAGCTCAACAGGGAGGTGGCACACTTTCCCAAAGAGTAGCCTATATGGGGACATACCAATAGGTGTTTTATATGCAGTCCTATATGCCCATAATGCATCATCTAATTTTAATGATCAGTCTTTCCTAGATGCACTTATAGTCTTTTCTAAAATTCTCTTTAATTCTCTATTAGACACCTCTACTTGACCACTGATATGTGGATGATATGGATAGCTATTTTATGAGTGACACCATATTTGCTTAATAGATTTTTAAATTATTTATTATAAAAGTGTTTACCTCCATCACTAATGATTGCTCTAGGAGTGCCAAAATATGTAAAAATATGCTTTTTCAAAAATTTGACAACTGCCTTAGCATCATTAGTTGGAAAAGATGCTGCTTCTACCCATTTTGAAATATAATCTAAAGTCACAAGTATATATTGATTTGAAAAAGAACTAGAAAAGGGTCCCATAAAATCAATACCTCAAACATCAAAAATTTCACATACAAGAATATTGTTTAAAGGCATTTCATGTCTCCTAAAGAGATTTCCAGTTCTTTGACAGCGGTCACATGAAGACACATAAGTATGAGCATCTTTAAATAGAGAGGGCCAATAAAAACCTGATTGAAGAACCTTATAAGCTGTTCTAGTTGGGCTGAAATGTCCTCCTACCTTCCGATCATGACAATGATGCAGAATTTTCTCCATTTCTTCCTCCAAAATGCATCTTTTAATGACCTGATCTGCACAACACTTATACAAGAAGGGTTCATCCCAAAAATAATATTTAACAATAGATAAGAGCCTCTTCTTTTGTTGAAAAGAAAGATTAAGTGGAAGAACCTTACCAACCAGGTAGTTAATAATATTAAAATACCATGGAAATGTTCTACCAGATATAGCATAGAGGCATTCATCTGGAAATTCCTCCTTGATAGGGCAAATATCTAATTCCTTCTTTATGATGTTTTCCAATCTAGAAAGGTGGTCAGCAATTGAATTCTCTGTGCCCTTCTTGTCCTTAATCTCCAAATCATACTCTTATAGCAAAAGAATCCATCTGATCAATCTGGGTTATGCATCTTTCTTGATAAGAAGATATTTTAGAGCTGCATGGTCGATGTATATAATAACTTTAGATAAAATAAGATAAAAATAAAATTTATCTATTGCAAATACTACTGCCAAGAGCTCCTTTTCTGTGGTTGCATATTTTTGTTGGGCTTCAGTCAAAGTGTGACTAGCATAGTATATAGTTTGAAAAATCTTATCCTTTCTTTGACTGAGTATTGCTCCTATGGTTGTGTCACTAGCATCACACATCAACTCAAAAGGTAGGGACCAATCTGATGCGACCACAATAGGTGCCGTGACCAGCTTCTCCTTGAGGGTGTTAAATGCCTACAAATACTCATCAGAAAAATGAAAAGATCTTTACATAATAATTTAGATAAAGGTTTAGAAATTAGAGAGAAGTCCCTTATAAATCAACGGTAAAATCCTACATGCCCCAAAAAGCTCCTAATAGCCTTAACTGAGGTCGGTATGGGTAACTTTTTGATCACCTCAAGCTTAGCTCTATCCACTTCAATACCTTTATATGAAATCTTGTGGCCTAACACTATGCCTTCTTGTACCATCAGATGATACTTCTTCCAATTTAAGATAAGATTAGCATCCTCACATCTTTGTAAAATAAGAGATAAGTTATGCAAGCATTTATCAAATGTGGATCCAAAGACAAAAAAATCATCCATAAATATTTCAAGAAAATTTTCAATCATATCATAAAAAATAGCCATCATGCATCGTTGAAAAGTAGCTGATATATTACATAAACCAAACGACATTCTTCTAAAAGTAAATGTACCATAAGGACATGTAAAAGTAGTTTTTTCTTGATCCTCAGGTACTATGGCAATTTGATTATAACCAGAATATTCATCTAGAAAGTAGTAAAAATCATGTCCAGCTAACCTTTCTAACATCTGATCAATGAATGGAAGAGGATAATGATCTTTTCTAGTTGCATCATTCAATTTTCTATAATCCATACATACTCTCCATCCAGTAATAGTCCTAGTAGGAATTAATTTATTATTATCATTTTGAACTATAGTAATTCCACCTTTCTTAGGAACTACTTGAATAGGACTCACCCATGAACTACCAAATATAGGATAAATAATACCTACATCGAGTAGCTTGATTACCTCTTTTTTGACTACTTCTTGCATTTTAGGGTTGAGTCTTCTTTGGGGTTGGACCGTAGGCTCATAGTTGTCATCCATGAGAATTTTGTGCATATAAATTAAGGGACTAATTCTTTTGATGTTTGCTATGGTCCATCCAAATGCCTTTTTGTGTTTCTTTAGTACTCTTAACAACTTTTCTTCCATTAAATCTATCAAAGAAGAAAAAATAATAATAGGTAAGTGCGAGGAACCTTCAAAGAAAACATATTTTAAATGAGAAGAAAGAGGTTTAACTTCAAGAGTAGGTGGCTCTTCAATTGATGTCTTTGGAAAAGGAGTGGATGATCTTTCTAATTCTTCAAATCGTGGTCTGTATGTGTGTAGAATATATGGTCTGACCATTAACAATTTTATGCATTCTGTTTGCCTTTCATCTTCAGCTGAATCCTCTTGTGATTGGACAATGCAAGCTTTAATAGGGTCCTCAAATCTATTTTCTAGAAAATACTTATGTACTAAATTGTCAATATCATCTATATGAAAACAAGTTTGATTATCATTGGAATGTTTAATAACTTTAAAAATATTAAAAGTAACTTGTTCATCTTGGACTCTAAGAATTAATTTTCTTTGTTGAACATCTATTAAAGCTCCTCCAATAGCTAAAAAGGGTCTTCCTAAAATAAGGGGTACGTCATAATCTTCTTCCATAACAAGAATAATAAAATCAATAAAAAAAATAAACTTATTTACTTTTACCAAGACATCCTCCACTATACCTCTTGGATATTTGATGGATCTGTCAGCTAATTGAAGAGTAATAGTGGTAGGCTTCGGTTCTCCTATCCCAAACTTCCTAAAAATAGAAAAATGCATGAGATTAATACTTGCTCCTAGATCACATAAAACTTTATCAAAACTACAATCACCAATAATGCAAGGGATAGTAAAACTTCCTGAATCTTTTAGCTTCTATGGTAATTTAGTTTGAAGTATTGCTGAGCATTCTTCATTCAAATTTATTCTCTCATGCTCTTTCAGCTTTTTCTTATTTATTAGAATTTCTTTAAGAAACATGGCATACCTGGGCATTTGAGTGATAGCATCTACAAAAGAAATATTAATATATAAATTCTTTAAAATTTTGAAAAAGTTAAAAGATTTTTTATCCGGATGCCGTATTTTATCTCTCTAGGAATGGTAGTGGCGGCACGTAAGGCTTCACACTTGGATCGGCAAACTGTATACCTGGAGACCATCCATCTACGGGTTATTTTGGTGATTGATAAATTTTAGTTGATGGTTTCTTATTTGTAGTTGGCTCTTCAGTCTCTTTCTTCTGATGTGGCTCCTCCAGCTTTTTATCACTTCTTAGGGTGATAGCATTGACCTACTCCCTTGGATTGATCTTTGTGTTGCTAGACAAGGATCTCTGAGGTCTCTCAAAGATTATCTTAGCCATTTGGCCTATTTGCATCTCCAAGTTTCGAATTGCTGCTGCTTGGTCCTGCCTAAGTTTGGCTTTCAAATTTTTTATAGTTGCTTCTTGGTTTTGCATGAATTTGACTATCAGCTCCTCCATGTTGGACTTTTTTTCAGATACTTGGAACCCCGGGGGTGGCTGTTGTGCTGTATTTTGATTGCTCCATGAAAAATTTTGGTGCTGCCTCCACCCTTGATTGTATGTGTTGGAGTAGGGATTGCTTTGTTGTGGCCTAAAAAAATTACCAACATAATTAGCTGTATCGGTTGCTTTAGCAAAAGGATTACCTGTCTGGTGGTTGCTTATATCGTGTCCTCCTCCACATAGGTCACAAGTGATGCTCTGAACATGCATAGCTATTTCCTTCAAGTTGTTGACTTCAACACTAAGGGCTGCAATTTCAGCTAGTATGATTGGCACGCAATCTACTCCCTGCATAGCTACTGGTCTTTTTGGCATCATGCGTTCTATTTGCCATTGATAGCTATTTGATGCCATCTCATCAATCAAATCAAAGACTTCTTCCTTCATTTTTCAGTTAATGGTTTCTCCTGTTGCTGCATCAATCATAGAATGATTAATAGGAGATAAACCATTATAGAAAATTTGTACCTAAAGTCATACGGATAGTTGATGATGTGGATATCTCCTCAGCGGTTCCTTGAAATGCTCCCAAGCCTCATATAGTATCTCCATGTCCATCTGCATAAAAGAAATGATATCGTTGTGCATCTTGGCAGTCTTCGAAGGTGAAAAGTACTTGGCTAAGAATTTTTGGGCTAGGACATCCCAAGTTATGATAGAACCTATAGGAAGAGAATGAAGCCAACATTTAGCTTTGTTCCATAAGGAGAAAGGAAATAACCTTAGTCTAATAGCATCATCTAACACCCCATTAATTTTAAAAGTATCACAAAGTTTAAGAAAGTTAGAAATATGGGTATTCAGATCATCATGCATGTGTCTACTGAATTAGGCAGTTGATTGAATCATCTGGATCATCATCGATTTTATTTCAAAGTTGTTTGCTCGCACAGGCGATCTCCTGATGCTCCAAACTGCATCGACTATAGATGGTGTGATGTAATCATTTAATAGATGATGTACTACTCAAATAGCTTCGTGCTATCCCTCGATTGCCATATCCAATCCTAGATTGATGTCATTAGGATCTTCAACTACCATGTCTCTTTCTTGTTGTAGTCTTCTGATGGTCCTTTCAATTTCTAGATCTAAAGGTAGTAAGTTACTATGTCCAGTATGTGTCTTGCACTGAACAAATTTTAAAAATAAAGCAGGAACAAAAATTAAAAATAAAATTCTAAAGTAAAGCTAGGATCAAAATTTTAATATTATTTTAGACATAATCCTCGACAACGATGCCAAAAACTTGATGGATGTTAATCTATAGCTATGACAAGTGCACCAATCGATCAAGTAATAAAGTAAGTGAGTAGAGTATCATCCCTAGAGGATTGAAAAATAAGTACTGAAAAGCTCTTTTCTATGCTTTATTTAGAAGACCGATTTATGAGAATAAGAAATTAAAGAACAAAATAAAAAAATAATTAAAAATTGCAAGGAAATAGAGAGAGTGTAATTATTAGGGTTTTAAACTTAAGAGCAATGGGTTACTAAGGCAATCGATTCACCAACTCAGTCAATACAATATTTAGGTTATTAGATTAATTTTATTTCATGTGATGGTGGAGTCTCCTAGTTTATTCACTATCCTTTGGTCCAGGCATAGCAAAACTATCAATATTTATTAATTATCCTTTGGTCCAGGTGTAATTTAAATAAATATTAATGCATTAAGTTTTGTGAAATCCTCTAATTAAAATACGCTGCATCCAAAGCGCACTAAAATTTCTGCATGCATATGAATTCTAATTCGATTCATAATACAAGGTATATAATCAAGAAGCAATAACATAGATTACTTGGTCCGTATCATCTATATTCATCAGATCAATTAGAAGATGGCTAGTAATCTAAAAGTATTAAGATCAGATTTATATACTCCTCATGAATAAAATTTAAAATTAAAAATAAATCATACTGAATTTTGCATCAAAAGAGTGGCTACACCTTAGTCTTAGTAAAAAAAAATTTAGTTCATGATAATGAGTTCAAAAATAGCAAATAAAATAAAAAGCATAAAAAAATTAGACTGCTTATTTGCTGAAATTGGTTGTCTGTTGCTCTTGACGTGGAAAACTCGATGAAGAAGAAGAGAAGCCTCTTGATCGATGTCCTGATTATCGAAAGAAGAAAAGAAGAAGAAAGAAAAATAATAAAGAAAAATAAAAGCTCTTTCTCTTCTCTCCCTTAAAACTCTCAAACCTTCTCTAAAATCTCTCTAAAGATCTCTCTCTCTTGTTAGTATTCTAAAACTCTCTCCCGGCAGCAATAGCAATAGGGTCTTTTAATAGGCTAAGGAGAAGAGTTTCTATTGAAATCCCTCAAAAAATCTTGGAAGAATTGGTTTTAAAACTCCTAACACAACTCAGATTGAAATCCGGATCATTCTGATCATTGGATGATGATCAAATAGGCCAAAAACCACTAAAAAATTGATTTAAAAATCCAAATCAAGTCGGAATTCATTTGGACCATTGGATCAGTCTTGAAGATCGAATCTAGGCCATCAAATCATGCGCAAGAGAGCTTCAAATATTAGTTAAAAATTGGGATGAACCTCAACCATTAGATCTCGATTGGGAGCTGCATCCGTCGTTTGTCAGCATATAGATTTTAGCCATTCGATCAAATCCCAGAGAACAGTATCCATCGAATCAGGCAAAATTCCTAGAATACCCTCTATAGACCATGCGCGAGCTCAACATTGCGTGGACTGCCATTTCCTTCAGCCAATCAGAGTGCACTTGTCCCCATAAAATCCCCAAAATGCCCTCGCCTGGTTATTGTAGCAGTCCATTGTGCACCGCAAAAAATTTTGATGTTAGCATGACGTAAGCTGGACATCAACGGGTGGTCGATCTGAGCGCAGTCGGGTCGAGCGGTCTGCTGAGCCAGTTTTTCTGAGCTGATTTGGACTGAACCGGCCAGCTTTTTTTTTATATCATTTTTTTCAAATTCAATTCTAGGCTTGTTTGAAGTCCGTTTTACTTGAAATTTATTTCATCTGATCCAGAAAAATAAGATCTTTGTATTGGTGGCCTTCTTTCCTATATAAAATTAACAAAAATATCAATTTATTAAAAATAGATTAATTTATTTTATAATTTAATATTTTTATTAGTGTATTTTTACCAACCTTCTATTCATCAGTACTTTTCATTAACACAAATATCCTTTTCATTTTTTGAATCCAATTCTCTGCCTCCATTGGGTCTGTAGTACCCAAAAATTCTATTGCTCCCAATTTTCTAGCTCTTTCAAAATTTCTTTCCACATCAACACTTTGAGACTGAAGACTAGGAGTAGAATTCATTGCAATAGTAATAGCTTGAGTAATTACACCCACCAATTCCTCCATCCAGGAATAAGTGCTTAATTTTGAGATGTAGGTTCTGATGGCAATTCTTGACCATAATCATACCCTTGAGAAACCTCTGCTTCAACCCTTGGGGCAAAAAATGATATAATTGATGGTACTCTAGGAGGTTGACAACTCCTATCAACTCTTTTTGGTCCACTCCACCCTCTGCCTCTACCTCTACCTGAGGTTAACTACTCTCTACCAACTTCTGATCCCAACTGTTCCATCTTCCTACAAGATGAAATTGATATAATTAAAGTTATCAACCACCAAATAATTCTATTGATAAGTAAATCTCAAAGAAGACATCTTCGATTGAAGCATAAATTTTCAATTAAATACTACTGAAAAGATCCTTCAAAAGATGATGAGTCAACTAATTAATCAATCGGGTCATCTCCAAGACCACAACCCATCTCATACTATTTACTAAACAATCCAAACGAACTAATTATGATATACATAAGTCCATCCCTACTAATCATAATCCTTTGTTTATATTCATTAACCTTAAACCTTTATTTATACTCATCTTTACTGATCATAAACCCTTATTCATCTCCATTAATTATAAACTTTTGCTCTGATACTGAACATGTAACACCCCATTCGTAATTAAACATAGGTGACGGTGCCACACCCCACCCTTATCTAAAGGTAAAGGGGATTGTTAATTCATAACTAAGTTGAACTATAACATCATTAAATCTCCTATTGTCAAGTAATTTGATCAATCCTTTAAAAACATAATACAAGCATTTCTAATCTTCTTAATATCTAGCAACATCATCTCTAGCTTTCATATCTCAAATTGGCTTAATATTATACATATAACACAACAATAGGAAACATCCAGTTGTATACAGTTTAAAATACATAATATATATTTCTAGACTAAATCAAAAGTAAAGCTCGCATAAGCTAACATATAAAACTCAAAATGTTGACATCTATATTCGTTAAGCTAATGTTGAGCTGGGATACTCCAACCTATTGAGAGAATAAAAACATAGAAGAACATAATGAGACTAAAGTCCCAGTGAGCGTATCCAACTATTAATAGATAAAAATATAATAACTATAATTCTTATAACATCATGCATAACTTTCTATTAATAAGCTTCCAAATATATGTGTACCAACATAAATAAATCACATAAAAGCTTTCTTTTAAAACCAACACATACCTTTGCTTATCATTACCCATGCCACGACAACTCTTTTCCATAAGAGTAATCACACCATAATACACTCTCATATGAGCAGTCCCACCACAACATACTCTTGTATGAATAGTTGATACATCACAATGCAACACACTTCCACAACACACTCTCATATGGGTTGTCAACGCATCACCATACAACACACTCCCATATGAGCAGTCCCACCACAACGCACTCTCATATGGGCAGTCAACACATCCATATGAGTAGTCCATCACAACACACTCTCATATGGATAGTTGACACATCACAACACAATACACTCTCGTATGAGCAGTCCCACCACAACACACTCTCATACGGGTAGTTGACACATCACAACATAATACACTCCCATATGAGTAGTCAATATGACAATATTAAATCCAATAAGTCCATTTTGGCATATAAACCAATAGTTAATCATGTAAGAAATTAAACCAAATCAGAGATCTCTGTAAGGCATACTTAAATCACTAAAGCCATACTAGAACTTACCAACTCCACGCTGCTTAATACATGTGCATATTTATTTACTTATGAAATATATAGTAGCCACCCAAAACTTTTCCTATTTTGATGTTTCTTAAACCATATAAATACAAAAACAACATAAGCCACAAAGTAACAAGAGACCATCTTACTTTTCAATTACATCTTTTTACATAGCAGAGTATATTCAAAAACACCATGGATAGATGGAATTCACTCACCTTAATCGGCTATTGAATTATCTTGTTGTTTGGCTCATTCAAAGCATTCTTTGAATTCATTTTTGCTTTCCTCCAGTAATTTAAAATGTTGCTACTATTCAAAATAGGTTTCTTCTTTCCAATCTCAGCAACTTTCTTCTTTTAAATCGATCTGCAACAAAATCATTTTTTTTTCTACTAAATTCTTCGTGATTTCTAACTAAGGAGTTTACCTTCTCTAGCTCTCCTCTTCTCTTTTCTCTTTGTTTATATTCAAAACTTAAAATAACTATAATAAGAATCGATGGCTTTTATTTTGGAAAAGAATAAATTAAGGAAGAGAGTTGCTAGATGTCAATCCATGAATTTTCTACACTTTTTAGACTTGCTGAGGTGTTGTCAGACTAAATTTTTAACTATTAGTTTATGCCCTCAAGGTGCTCACTCATCCTATGAAAAATTATTTAAAAATTTCAACTTAAAATACTTTCTTGGTTAAAACTTGCTCCTAAGAATTCACATGATTGGGATCGATGCCTTAAGAAGAAGGGTCGACACCCCAATGTAGGTCAGCCCCTAGATCAGTCCTTTTCTCAAATAGGTTGTCCCATAGGTTGACCTCTAGATCAATCCTTCACACAAAAGTGTCGACACCTATCAAGCGATTGTCGATCCTTTCTTGTGCCATCACAAAACTTCTTGAAAATCCCTCTCTGTTATCTTAAGACAGTGTTGACACCTCTTGGAGAAGTGTCGATCCCTGAGTTTTAGAAATTTTAGTTTCATACTCTGCTCACAGCTTTACTTAATACTCTTCTTATTTACATTTTTCTAAGTTAATATAAATATTAAAATATAAATATAAATAAGAAATACCCCCTATTTAGTTTTAATAAAAATATTAGAAAAATCAAAATTCTTAAAAATAAGATATCAAAACTTTGATTCTAGCTCAAATTTATCAAAATCCAAAATTTTTAAAACTCTCTTCTTTAGAACGAATAGGTTAAAGAATCTCAAAATTTATTAAAAATTATTTTATAACTCACCAATACCTAAGGATCAATTATCATTAATTTTAATTTTAAGAAAATACATATTTTATATAGCTCTCCATATAGGTGCTAGCTTTCAGATTTAAAAAATTTTTAGAACTCATAATGATAAATAGTCATAATTTATACTCAAATTGCTCAAATATATCATAAACATACTACTATGCCACACATGCATGAATATAAATCTTTTAATTTACTATTTCGTTGGTTCAAAATGTTACACAGTCCAACTCTAGGGCTTTGTTGTCTTATCGAGCTCAAATATTCTAGGGCCAATATCTAATTAATTTTAAATTAAAGTCTTAGATTAATGCAATATGAAGGATGGTGGTTTGTGGGCCAAGAAAGGATGATCAAATTTTTATCTTGTCTTGTTCAATGGGTTGTGCCCTTAAAATATATTACGAAAGATGCAATGCAAACAAAGCAAGATGTCCAAACATGTTAAGTTCTTTTAAGATTTAATTAGTTTCTCTATATTAATTAAGTGTTATGGATGTATTTATTTTTATTTTATATTAGGTTATTTAAAGCAAGAAAAATAAAAGATAGGTTTTAAGTATGTTAATTAGATTAATTTTGTTAGATTTTATTTAAACTAATTTTGAAAATCTAACTAATTAGAAAGTAAATTACACTAGAATTAAAAGACAACTAGGTAACCAACAAGTAAGTGAAGAAATCAAATCAACTTTTAAGGCAAAAAAATTATTTTAAGCTATAAAAAGTAGTAAATCACTAGGTTATAAAAAATAATGAGTTAATTATGCTAAATAAGATAATTATTTAACTATGCAATTAAGATAATCTAATTAGAAAGCAATCAATAAACTATTTATGAAAAGCAATATAAAATAATTTTTTTTAAAAAAAGAACATAAATCAATGGTAGTTAAGCAATTAAAGTAACTTAACTAATAAAGATAAATTACTGACAAGCAGAATAAAGTATGAAAAGAAAAGATAGAAAAAAAGTAAATAATAAATTAAAAATATAATATAGTAAAATAAATAAATTAGTAAAGCATATAAGATAACAATGCAATAAAAATAAAATAGTAAAATAAATCAAGCAATAAAACATATAAGACAGTAAATAAGAAAAAAAAATTATTTTTATTTTTTTATTAAAGCAATCATGCTACAATCTTCAATAATGATACCAAAAATTTGATGCCTATCATTACAACACAAATATAAATTTAAACTAATCTTATTATTGATTAGAATAATGAGAAGTTGGGTATCGATTTTTTCAAAGATCGTAGACTAAGTTATGTTTAATTTAATTTAAAAATAAAATTTTAATTTAATTTTTAAAGCAAAAACATAAAGATGTAAATTAAAAAAATTTAATTTAAATTTTAATAAATTAAAATAAAAAATAAATATTAGTTAATTAAGATTTAAGAATTAATTAAAGGTAAGAAAAGAAATTTATCTTGGGTTTCAGTTTCATCTTTCAATATTTAAGTTTTTAATTGATTCATATAATCTTTTCATTATCAATATGCAATCTTATGAGATGTTTGTGATAGAAAACATGCAGGATTTCATGCATAGATTTCAAAATTTTTTTGAAATATAGAGCAGCAGAAGACATAGATTAAACTATTTAATCTACAATATGCATATAATCAAATTACAAAATCCTACATCAAGAATCTATAACATCTTATGATGCAGATATAAATTTAAAATTAAATTAATTATAAGTGGTATTGATCACATCAATACCTAGATCTAGAATAATTCTAGATCTAACCCTAAATCACATCTAGATCACCAAGAGATCAAATCTCTTAACTTTACGTAGGTCGAGAACTCCACGGTTGAATCTGTTGTTATCTTTGGAGCTGCACAAGCATCTGGCCGAAGGAGAATCCTAACTTTTCTGGATCAAGTTCGTTCGAATCTGATTGGATCGAGAGGCATATTTTAAAAATTCTCCTCTTAGATCTAGATCAGATCTAACACTTTTCAGATCTGATATTAGCATCTAATAAATAAAAAAATTAAATTAAATTGAAACTAAATTAATTTTACCTTGATCCTGGGTAATCTGATTATCCATTGATGATCCTACAGAAGCTTTGAGGTTCTGGATCTAGCCACGCAAGCACCTGGCCTCTATCAGTATCCACTTGAGCTGGATCTAGAGATCTTCTCCTTCTCTTTTTTTCTCCAAAAATTAGATCTGGATCTAATTTGGAGGATCTTCAAAACACCTTCTGAAGATCACCCATCGTCTCTACAGTAGTGCTGCCTTCTTCCTTTTTTGTCAGCCTTTTCTTGTCTGACTCGCACTAATCTGAAGAACCCAACTTTCTTGGGCATGGAGAGGAGAGAGAGGGCTAGATGTTGGCATGGAGAAGGCAGAGGGGCAGCCTTGGGGCATGGCTAAGAGAGAAGTTCTTTAAAAGTGGGCATAGATAGGGTCTATTTATAGACCCTGCTGCACCATGCAGTGCTGCATCACCCCGATCAATCATGTTGCTTTGTTCAATCAGATCTAAATTTGATTGGTGAGATAAGATACCCACGGATTCATTCTAAGGTGGTGCCTAAGACTGGTCAAAGTCTATTGGCGAGGGTCACCTAGTTTGAATCCAACAAGCAACCTGGAGTTCCATCTGTATGGGACTCCAGCATCCCTATCCATGGGCGCATGCCATCCTAGGTGTGCACCTCCTTTCCTTCCAATTTCTAGAGAGGGGACAAGCTCCTATCTGCTCCACAATAAGTGCGTGACACATGGGCAGATATCCAATGGTCAAAGATCAATGTTTGACCAAGTCAAAGTATAAGAATTAGTAAGTGATGGAAAATGGCAGGTGTTGTCTCAAATTTATCTCATAAATTAAGATAATCCTTTTCGAACTTGGACAAGCTCCAGTCATACTAGGTAAAGGTACCTGAGTGAGCACAAACTCATTTGGCTTAGTCGAGATAACTTTTATGATAGAAAAAGAAGAACGTTAGGCTCAATCGTGTGCTAGCACGATTTCCTTGAACCTAATTGAATCTTGTTAAAATCAACTGAACTAGGTTGGTTAATTAATGATTTCCAAATCCAAACTCTTATTTGTGTGATCCAGTTAGGTTCAGTTCTATATGATAATGGGATATGTCATGATCTCCATCATTGACATCATCGAAACTCCTTTCGATGGATCAGAACTTTTCTGATTCAGACAACTAGAATGATCATTCATCAAAATTATTCCAGTTGCTCCCAAAATCCACCAGTGACACCTAGCAGCATATGGTGGCAACCCATCAAAACTGAAAACAAACCTCTTGGTGTAGTTACTTATGTGATTAAGTTCTTCTATCTTGAGCCCCGATCAGATTAGGGTTAAGGTGAACTCGTCAAACCCTAATTTCTATCATATGATTTAATCATTTGATTCAAGTCCAATGTGAAAACCTTAATAGAAACTTTTTCTATTATTTCACATTCTGCCATGGCCATGGGCTTATGGACTTGATTCTCATGATTATCATAGGGCCGCTCCTCATCCACCGAGGTAGATAGATTCCATCTTGGTGCAATCCAATTCCTACAATGAACATGCTATAGCCAACATACACCTCAGGGTTCTGAATGGCTAGAAGATCGAGTCATGGTGTAGTCAAACTATAACACCCTCAAGGTGAATTATCGATGCACCTCAGGTCAATGAACCAGATACAGCACTGCAGCATCGAGTCAGTCATCGATGAGAAGGTAGACTTCCTTATGACTACTCAAGGTAGTCATGCTCAGTGCCCTCGTTCTCTAACGAGTACCTATACTTTTGCTTCGGTGTCTCTACACCATAGACTCAAGACTCATCTACTATAAAGAAGCGATTGTATACTAACCTTCCGGATCAATCACCATCCTTATGATGATCCTATGGTCAGGAGCATTTTATGAGTTAATAAATGAAAATTCATGTCTTAAATTTTTAATTCTTGAAAATATGAATTATCATTACCATTAACACAAGGGATGTATCACAGACACTAAATACACTTATATGATAGAAAATAACCCATTTTATTATTTAAAGTCAAAATTATAATTTTGCCCTTAGAAGTGTATTACAAGTGTCAGCCAATTCTAGCTTCTAGGGCACCCACATCTAACAAACTCCCACTTGACCTAAAGTGAATTGGCTACAAATCTAAGTCCCATCTTCTCAAGATGGGCTTCGATCTTCTATTGGCCCAACGGCTTTGTAAGCGGGTCCGCCGCATTGTCTGCAGAGTCGACTCTCTTGACGTCGACATAACCCTTCTCGAGGTAATCATGGATGAGGTGGTATTGCCGCTCGATGTGCTTCGATTTTTGGTGAGACCTTGGCTCCTTAGCAAGGGCTATGGCACCATTGTTGTTGCAGTACAAAGGAATGGCATCTCTGTGGCAAACTTCTTGTACCAGAATGCCTTCTTTGCAGCTTTTGATGTAGCGATGTATCTGCTTCCATGGTGGAATCTGCTATCACTATCTGCTTAGAACTTTTCCAATCGATAGCTCCACCATTGCACAAAAACAAACTTTCAAATGTCAACTTTCGATCATTTATATTGGATATAAAGTCCGAATCTGTATATCCTTGGATTTGGAGTTCTCCATTACCAAAGACCAACAACATATCCTTAGTTCTTTTCAAGTACCTAAGGATACATTTCATAGAAGTCCAGTGTTCTTCACTTAGATTTGACTGATATCTGCTTGTGACACTAACAGCATGGGCTATATCAGGTCGTGTACATAACATGGCATACATGAGGCTCCCTATCGCAGAAGCATAAGGGATCTTGCTCATGCATTCTGTTTCCTCAGATGTACTGGGGCACATCTTCTTGGAAAGATGAATGCCATGCCTAAAGGTAATAAATCCCTCTTAGAGTTTTCCATACTAAACCTCTTTAGTACTTCCTCTATGTACATCTTTTGTGAAAGTCTTAGCATCCTATTTGGTCTATCTCTATAGACCTTAATTCCTAGAATAAAGGATGCTTCTTTTAGGTCTTTCATGGAGAATTCTTTAGATAACCACATTTTAACTATGGTCAACATGGGAATATCATTTCCAATAAGGAGGATGTCATCCACGTACAATACGAGGAAGACAATAGCGCTCCCACTGACTTTTTTGAAGATACATGGTTCCTCCTCATTTTTGTTGAAACCAAACATTTTGATCACATCATTAAAATGAGTATTCTAGCTCCGAGATGCTTGCTTAAGTCCATATATGGACCTTTGCAGCTTGCATACTTTGTGATCATCATCACTGGATGTGAAACCTAAGGGCTGTTCCATATAGATATCTTTCTCAAGATATCCATTTAAGAACACTATTTTCACGTCCATTTGCCATATTTCATAATCAAAATAGGCTGCAATAGCAAGCAGTATGGGAATGAATTTTAGCATAGCTACTGGTGAAAAGGTTTCTGGATAGTCAATGCCTTCGTGTTGACTATAACCTTTTACCACTAATCTAGCATTGAATGTCTCCACATTTCTATTTGCACCAATCTTTTTCTTATAGATCCATTTACACCCAATAGGTACTATACCTTCTGGTGGGTCTACCAAGGTCCAGACTTGGTTGAGTGCATCGAGTCAATTTCTGACTTCATTGCCTCTAACCATTTCTTGGAGTCGATATCTGATATTGCCTCATTATAGGTTTTGGAATCATCACCTTGAACCCCATTACCTACGAGGAACATTTTCTCAACATCCTTTGAAATAGTACCTAAGTACCTCTCAGGAGGATGGAAAATTCTTTTCGATCAACGAGGTGGAGCAGGTAGTGTATGGATTGGCTTAACCTGATTTGGTTCCATTTGGTCCTTAGCTCGTTGCTTTTATGAGACTTTCTCATCGAGCTTGATCTGCTTTCCAATGCCACTATCTTGAATAAACTATTTTTCAAGAAAGATGGCATGTCGACTCACAATCACATTGTGATCTTTGGAGTGCAGAAATAATATCCTAATGACTCCTTAGGATATCCTATGAATCGAGCTCTGAAGGACCTAAAGTCTAATTGGTCCTCTTGTTGTCTTTTGACATGAGCCGGACAACCCCAAATTCTGAGATGACACGGACTTGGTTTCTTACCATGCCATATCTCATACGGTGTGATAGGAACGGTTTTAGAAGGAACCCTATTCAGTAAGTATATTGTAGTTGACAAACAGTATCCCCAAAAAAAATCAGGAAGGTCTATGAAGCTCATCATTGATCGAACCATATCTAATAGGGTCCGATTTCTCCATTCTGAAATCCCATTGAGTTGAGGTGTTTCTGATGGAGTCCATTAAGAGACTGCCATTTTTCTTTAGATAGTCTAGAAATTTTTGACTAAGGTATTCACCTCCTCGATCTGATCGAAGAATCTTAATGAATTTTTTAGTTTGCTTTTCTACTTCATGTCTGAATTCTTTGAACTTTTCAAAAGCTTCAGACTTGTGTCTCATAAGATATACATACCCATACCTAGATGAATTATCGATAAAGATTATGAAGTAGATAAAGTTGCCTCTAGCCAGCACATCAAATGGGTTGCATACATCTGTATGTACTAGTGCAAGAAGATCCATGGCCCTTTCCCCATGTCCTACAAAAGAAAGTTTAGTTATTTTGCCATGAAGATAGGATTCACAAATTGGGTATGACTCAGAAGTCAACAGACTCAATAGTCTGATTTTCTCCAATTTGTTAATCCTATCTTCTACTATATGACCTAATCTTAGGTGCCATAGATACCTATCATTACAACTATCCCTAGGATGTTTTGATTTTATGGCATTCATATTTTGCTCGAAATTAAAAATAGATACATCAACATGTAACCGATAAGGATCGTTAATAAGGAAACCACTTGCAATTTTATTTCTTTCATAAAGAATATTATAATGGTCCTTAAGAAAACTAATTACATAGCCTTTTACTGCAAGATAAAAAATAAAAATCAAATTTTTGCTTGCTGTAGGTACATAATAACAGTCTTTTAATACTAAGTCTAAACCAGATGGTAGTCGAGGAGGATATGTTCCCACGGCCATGGCAGCAACTCTTGCTCTATTTTTGACGCACAGGATCATCTCACCATTCCTCAGCCTCCTGCTATCTTCAAGACCCTGTATAGAAGTGCACAAGTGAGTACTAGAATCAGAGTCAAGCACCCAATTGGATGCAGAAGAAATCATAAGGTTAGACTCAATAATGAGCATACCTCCAGAAGGACTAGCCTCCTTCTTATTCTTTAGGGTGGCCAGGTATGTAGGGCAGTTTCGCTTTCAGTGGCCATTATTGTTGCAATGGAAACACTTTCCTTTGTCAGCGGCTTTCTTTTTTAGCTCTGCCTTTTTCTTCTTTCCTTCTTCCACCTTCTACTTTTTCACAGACTTCTTCTTCTTTTCAAAAGACTTTCTCTTGGAAGAAGTCTATTCTATAGCAAGCACTAAGCCTTTAGAACCTTTCATGGAAAGCTCAGCAGTAACCAGCATGTTCATAAGTTTGGCCAAGGAGTTTTGAAGTTTATACATATGGTAGTTCATGATGAACTGCCCATATGCATCAATTAAGGATTGCAGAATTATATCATTCTGCAGATCAAAGTCCAACCTCACTCTGAGCTTCTTAAGCTCTTCCAAGCCCTTGATCATCATCAGACAATGATCTTGGACTGACCGCCCAGCGCACATCTTAGCCTTGAGCAGTGGTTTAGTGACTTGATACTTGGCTGCGTGACTCTATTCACCAGACATCTCCTATAGGTGATCCAACATTTGGCGAGCAGTTCTAATATATTCATGTTGGCACTAAAGCTCATCAGACATCGAGCCTAACATGTAGTATCTGACCTTATTATCTTCGTCAGTTCACTTATCCAGAGATGCTCTCTGTTCAGCAGATGGACGGGCTGATAAGGTGGGAGGGTCCTGATCCAACACATGAGTTAACTTCTCAAAATCCAAAATAATTTTGAAGTTTCAAAGCCAATCCTTGTAATTTGGTCCGGTCAGTCTATGGGTGTCCAAGATTCATGCTAGTTGGTTGGATGCAGACATTTTTCTATAGAGAGTCAAAGTTTTAGTTAGATATTATAATTAAGACTTAACCAATTTATTTAGAAATTTTATTTTAAAATAAATTAGCTCCCACTATTTTTTTAGATCTCTACACTTCCTCTATAGAGATGCAAAAATCTCCACGATTACTGATTTCTAGTGGATGGTGTGGTCCCATCAACTGACTCATCACCTCACCTAACAGTTATTGGTGATGGGTCAGCCAATGAGTAAACAACTTTTGTTCAATGATTCTCTAATCATGATGCACCCAAACATGGTCTCTAATTCATGAATCTCACCATATCTGGAGTATTGATCCACTCCTTAGTTAAGTCAGACCCACCATTTGCATAGATTGGATTCCTAATTAGGTCTCTCATCGTATCTGAAATATTAAGCCCAATCCATCCTCCTGCCTGTAGCATCCAATGCCTAACAGACATGGTTGCATCTTTTCGGTGCAACTGAACTATTGTAACCAGTCGAGAACAATCAACCCTGGGAAGGGCCCGCACATCTACAATGGTGGAAGACCTTGGACTTAATCTTTTCTTAGGGAGATTTGATTTAGGTTGCATTAAACTAGACTTGACATAGTCATAACCATTATGACTAACCTAGTGGCATGGGTTAGCTTGGATTATTGACCACCTCAGATCAAAACTAAGTCAACAAACATGGCCAGGTAAGTGAGACCGATGGAAGGGATATGCCATTAACTCGATAAGAATGCATTCGAGTCGAGTAGCTCCCAATTAAAAATCAATCGATCGTATCTACTAGACTTACCTTAAACACCAAATTATTGAGACAGAACCAATCAAGTTAGCTTATAATCCAGACTCTAACCACTGAGCCTAATTAGGTCTTAGCTTGATCGATCACTCATGTGACTCGATCTTAACCCAGACTTAATCCTATTAGGCTGGTCAATTTAAGCATTATTGATCCCATCTAATCGACTCTTGATTCGGTTTGGTCAATCACTAGACCTAATTGAGCTACCTAAGCCCGAACCCAATTTTATGAATATGTCAAGATCTAAAATTCTTAATTTTAGACTAATTGATATTTCATAAACTAAATTCTTAATTAAGTTAGGGTTCTTAAACAAAACATGTAAATAAGATCCTAGGGTTTCAGAATCTAGAGTTTTGCAGAAAGTAAGTTTTCAATTTCTGATTAAGGATGAATGTGCAGCACCCCTATACATTATAAGAACACTCCATCGAATGGGAGGAGAGGGTCTTTAAGCCCTACTTTATTCTTATGACTGGACGGCTAAGGAAAATGCCTTAATCAAAAATACAACTGATCTACAAAAACTAATTAGATCTAAGCATATATCTCATATAAAAAATAGATCTAATTAAAATATATTTTGTATATATCACATATATCATGCATGCATATTTTTTAGATCTAAATTATCTCATAATCATCTAAAAAATTAAATTTAAATTTGATCTTATCAAATAAAATTTAATCTAGACCTATTTGTAGAACTATTCTACAACTAGTCTAAACATGCAACTATCATATCTCATATGAACAAATTAATTTTATTTTATTTTTTATTTTTAGATCTAATTATAATATTTATAATATCAAAAAATAAAAAATAAATAGATCTAAAAATTATATTTAATCAAATAAAAAATATGATTATGCTAGACTGCACATAAAATAATTCTATTCCTAGTCTAGTTATGTATCTCATACATATTAGATCTAGATCAATTAATTTTAATTTTCTATTTTTTGATTTTAGATCTAATCACATCTCATGTGCTATCTAAAATTATTAATTTATAAAATTAAAATTAGATCTAAATAAATTTAATAAGAGCCTGGCTCTGATACCAGTTGAAGGGGAATCCTGAATTTTCTAGGTCAGGTTTGTTCAAAATTGATTGGATCGAGAGGCATACTTTAAAAATTCTTCTCTCAAATCTAGATCAGAACTGACACTTTTTAGATCTAATATTAGCATCTGATAAATAAAAAAAATTAAATTAAATTAAAACTAAATTAATTTTACCTTGATCCTAGGTAATTTGATTACCTATTGATGATCCTGCGAAAGCTCTGAGGTTCTGGATCTAGCCATGCAAGCGCCTGGCCTCTACCGATATCCACTTGGGCTGGATCTGGAGATCTTCTCCTTCTCTTTCTTTTCTCCAAAAATCATATCTAGATCTGATTTGGAGGATCTTTAAAATACCTTCTGAAGATCGCCTGTCGTCTCTACAGCAGTGCTGCCTTCTTCCTTTTTCGTCAGCCTTTTCTTGCCTGACTCGCACTAATCTGAAGAACCCAACTTTCTTGGGCATGGGGAGGAGAGAGAGGGCCAGATGTTGGCATGGAGAAGGGAGAGGGGCAGCCTTGGGGCATGGCTAAGAGAGAAGTTCTTTAAAAGTGGGCGCAGATGGGGTCAATTTATAGACTTTGCTGCGCCATGCAGTGCTACATCACCCTGGCCTATCACATTGCTTTGTTTAATCAGATCTAAATCTGATTGGTGGGATAAGAGACCCATGGATTCATCCTAAGGTGGCACCTAAGACTGGTCAAAGTCTATAGGTGAGGGTCACCTAGTTTGAATCCAATAAGCAACCTAGAGTTCCATCCATATGGGACTCCAGCATCCCTATCCATGGGTGCACGCCATCCTAGGCGTGCACCCCCTTTCTTTCCAATTTCTAGAGAGGGGACAAGCCCCTATCTGCTCTTCAATAAGTGCATGACACATGGGCAAATGTCCAAGGGTCATAGCTCAATGTTTGACTAAGTCAAAGTACAAGAATTAGCAGGTAATGGAAAATGACAGGTGCTGTCTTAAATTTATCTCATAAATTAAGACAACTCTTTTTTGACTTGGACAAGGTTAAGTCAGACCAAGTAAAGATACCTGAGTGAGCACAAACTTATTTGACTTAGTCAAGACAACTTTTATGATAGAAAAAGGAGAACGTTAGGCTCAATCGTGTACTAGCACGATTTTTTTGAACCTAATTGAATCTTATTCAAATCAACTAAACTGGGTTAGTCCAATTGATGATTTTCAGATCCAAACCCTTGTTTGTGTGATCCAGTTAGGTTCAGTTTTGTATGGTAATGCGATATGTCATGATCTTCATCATCGAAATTTCTTTCGATGGATCAGAACTTTTCTAATTCAGACAACTAGAATGATCGATCATCAAAATCATTCTAGTTGCTCCCAAAATCCATCAGTGACACCTAGCAGCATATGGTGGCAGCCCATCAAAATTAAAACCAAACCTCTTGGTGCAGTTACTTGTGTGATTAAGTTATTCTATCTTGAGCCTCGATCAAATTAGGATTAAGGTGAACTCGTCAAACCCTAATTTCTATCATATGATTTAATCATTCGATTTAAGTCCAATGTGAAAACCTTAATAGAAACTCTTTCTATTATTTCACATTCTGTCATGGCCATGGGCTTATGGACATGATTCTCATGATAATCATAGGGCTGCTCCTCATCCACCAAGGTAGATAGATTCCATCTTGGTGCAATCCAATTCCTGCAATGAACATGCTATAGCCAACATACACCTCAGGATTTCGAATGGCTAGGAGATCGAGTCATACTATAGTCAAACTATAACACCCTCAAGGTGAACTGCCGATGCACCTCAGGTCGAAGAACCAGACACACCACTACAGCATCGAGTCAATCATCGATGAGAAGGTAGACTTCCTTATGACTACTCAAGGTGATCACGCTCAGTGCCCTCGTTCTCTAACGAGTACCTATACTTTCGCTCCGATGTCTCTACACTGTAGACTCAAGACTCATCTACCACAAAGAAGCGATTATACACTAACCTTCTGGATCAATCACCACCCTCATGATGATCCTACAGTCAGGAGCATTTTATGAGTTAATAAATGAAAATTCATGTCTTAAATTTTTAAGTCTTAAAAATATGAATTATCATTACCATTAACTCAAGGGATGTATTGAAGGGAAATCCTGATTTCCCGGTCCAGGTTCGTTCAGATCTGATCAGATCAAGAGATATATTTTAAAAATTTTTCTCTTTATTCCAATCAGATCTTGATATGTTTTAGATCTGATTCTTATTATTTTAATAAAATAAAATTAAAAGATAAATTAAATCAAATTTAATTTACCTGATCTGGGTAATCCTATTACCCTGTTGATGATCCTGTTTGCAGCGGAAGGTTCTGGATCTTAGCCACGCAAGCGCCTGGCCTCTACCGGTATCCACTTGGGTTGGATCTGGAGATCCTCTTCTTCTCTATCACACCTCCAAAAATCAGATCTAGATCTGATCTGGAGGATCTTCAAAACTCTTTTGAAGATGAGCAGTCGTCCTTTGCAGCAGCGCAGCCTTCTTATTTTTGATCGCTTTCTTTGATCTGAATCGCACCAACCAAGGTCCAAAACTCCTTTTGGATGTGGAGAGCAAGGGGAGAAGAGACTATGACGTGGAGAAGGAGGGGAGAGGCAGCCTTGGGGCATGGAGAAACTATGATCTCATCATATCTCTCTATCTCATCCAATCTGAGTTGGATACAGGGTCTTATTTATAGACTATGCTGTGATCCAACTCCTCTTCTTCCCAACCAATCACAACTCTTTGTATGAAATCAGATCTAAATCTGATTGGTGGAATAGAGTCCCTTGGATTCATCCTTAGATGGTGCCTAAGACCAGTCAAAGTTGGTTCTTAGAAGAACTCTAATTGGAATCCAAAAAGGAGATGGAGTCCTTGTCCAACAAGGACTCCTAGGCGCCTCCAACTTGGGCACACGCCTAGGGTGGCGTGCAGCCCTTCTCCTTGCCAGGTTCTGGCAGGGGGACAGGCCCCCACCAGCTCTCCAATAGGTGCATGACATGTGGTCAAAAGTCAAAGTGTCAATGGTCAACATTTGACCAGTCAAAGGTAGACTTTTGACCAAAGTCAAAGAACAAGAAATGGCAGGTGACCAAAAATGGTAGGTAATGTCTTACAAAATAAGACAACCTTTTCTGACTTGGACAACCTCCAGTCAGACCATATGAAGGCCTCTGATTGAGCACAAACTCCTTTGGCTCAGACAGGACAACTTATTTATGATAGTAAAAGAAGAACGTTAGGTTCAATCGAGTGCTAGCACGATTTTCCTTGAACCTAATTGAATCTCATTCAGATCAATTGAACTAGATCAGTTCAATTGATGATCACCAGATTCAAACCCTTGTTTGTGTGACCCAGTTAGGTTCAGTTCTGTATGGTAATGGGATATGTCATGATCTCTATCATCGACATCATCGAAACTCCTTTCGATATATCAGAAAACTCTTCTGATTCGAACAGCTAGAATGATCGATCATCTAAATCATTCTAATTGCTCCCAAAATCCACCAGTGACACCTAGCAGTATATGGTGGCAACCCATCAGAGCTGAATGTGAACCTCTTGGTGCAGCTACCTGTGTGATTCAGTTCTTCTATCTTGAGCCCCGATCAGATTAGGGTTAAGGTGAACTCGTCAAACCCTAGTCTCTGTCATATGATGTAATCATTCGATTCGAGTCCAATGTGAAAATCTAAATAGAAACTCTTTCTATTATTTCACTCTGCCATGGCCATGGGACTTCTGGACTTGATTCTCATGATCATCATAGGGCTGCTCCTCTACCACCGAGGTAGATAGATTCCATCTTGATGCAATCCAGTTCCTACAATGAACATGCTATAGCCAACATACACCTCAGGGTTCCATATGGCTAGGAGACCGAGTAATGGTGTAGTCAAACTATAACACCCTCAAGGTGAACT